>RCUC01158858.1:0-61135 GCA_003697995.1 Taxidea taxus jeffersonii
CACCGTCCCCCTCAAAGCCAACCAGTGGGAGACTCTCAGACACTGGAAGCGGGGAGTCGGGGCATGTTTGCTCCTCACCTGGACAGTCTGGACATGAGAACCTACAGACCAAAAATGAGCTTCGTCTTATCCGCCATCTTGCCTCAGTCAGGCCTTCGCTTAATTATCTCGGGGGCTTATTTAATAAAAAGCAGACCCGGGGCCAGCATTCCCTGAAATTCTGATTCAGTAGGGCATTTGTTTCTGTAATAAGCACATTAGCGATTCTGATAAAAGTATTTCATGGAGCACGCTTTTGAAAATCGTGCTTCTGTCTCTTTTTAAAGGGAGCTATTCCTTCGCTTTTATTGTTTTAGGATCTTCTGTGTAATTCTTTGCTGACACAATAGTCCCTTTTGAAAGGAAGAAAGTGAAAAAAATGCCACAGGTAGATATGGGTGATGGCATTAAGATAAAGAACGAATTTATAACGTGTAGAGAACTTTGAAACATTGTCCCTTTCTCTGACTGACCTTTTCAATTTCTTGTGTATTATGAGGAATTATATAAATTGGTTATTAACAGGAAGTTGTGCGTGCCTAAAATCTTTAACTAAAAAAAAAAATCAGAGCTTTTATTATTCTATATTAAAAAGTTCAGCCCAATATGGGTTTCTATGCCAAAATTTTAAAATAGGGAGCCAAGAGTGTTTGAGTATTATAACCATTTTTGTTTTAAAATTTCCCCCTTTCTTCTTACATCCAGTGGAAAGTCTGCTCCATTGGGGCTTCCGACTTAGGAAAAGTCAGTGGCCAAGGAAGTATGCCAGTTAGCCACGGGAAAGGGGAGGTGAGCACACAAATGAGAATGCAAATATATGCAAATTACATTTAGAATGGTAAACAAGATGAGTTTAGGGGGATGCTGTGCTTGGTTCTTGGGTTGATGTAAAGAGATTCAATTGTTCCCACAGGGGATTTTTATTTTTGTTGTGGTAACTACAAATAACACAACATTTACTACTTAGATTCTTCCTACATGCACAGTTCTGTGGCATTAAGTATATTCACACAGCTGTACAGTCATCACAACATCTACTCCAGAACCTTTTCATCTCCCCACACTGAAACTCTATACACATTAAATGCTACCTTCTCTTTCTCCCCTCCGCAGTCCCTGGCAGCCACCATTCTACTCTTTGTCGCCACCAATTTGACTCGTGTAGGGACCTCATCGGAGTGGAGTCCCCCAATACTTTGTCCTTTCGTGTTGGTTTATTTCATTTAGCTTCATGGCCTCTAGCGTCATCCATGCTGTAGAGTGTGTATTTCCTTCTTTTTAAGGCTGAATAATATCTCACCCCATTTTGCCTACCCGTTCAGCTCTGGATGGACACTTGGTTCCTTTCACCTCTTGGCTATTGTGGATACTGTTGTGGGTCTACCAGTTGCCCAGCAGCTGATTTTATTTTTTTTATTTTATGTTTTATACTTACTGTAGTTTAGTGAGTTAAACACAAAGCTCTCCTCTATCCTTCAACACATGTTTACAAACACATATATTTTAAGGAAAGAAGATTTTACCTGAAAGGTAGATCACACACAGTGTCGTTTCACTGAGTTGAACATACGGCAATTTCCAGATGCTTCTACACTTGTTTATAAACACTTATATCTTAATGAAAGAAGATGTTACTTGAAACAATGATTATACACAGTGTAGTTTCAATGAGTTAAGCACTGGGCTCTTCCCATCCAGCAGGGGGTTTTTAATAATAAAAAAAATGATGACTCTCTTCCACCTCCCTCTGCTGAGTCTGGTCTGGTATTCCAGAGCTGGCAAGGGACTGTCTGTTGCTCGAGAGACACTCATCAGGAGATGGGCTGACACTCTTCACAGCCAAGCTCTTCATAATTTCTCTTGGGGCCAAGTTTTCTTATGAAGTCCTTCAGGCTAGAAGTTCTCAGTAGGTACGTAACACATCCTGTCAGTGGTGGTTCCCCCCCCTCCCCCAAGTTGAATGAATGCCAAGAATTCTATTACATGAAAAAATAATTCCATCACATGATTTGAAACCACAGAAAATAATAATAATGGGGTTGGAGACAATAATATTATTGTCGGCTCCAGTCTTTTGCATTAAATGTCGCTCCCTGTGTGTGTGTTGTCTTTGCTCTTCTCACAGTGTGTAGTCGCAGTCCGCTAAACCGTGCTGGACTGGAAAGGAATTTCTGGTGAATTTTATTTGACGTGCAAGGGGGAGGCATCTGCTGCTGGCTAACTGTCTGATAGATTTATTCTGTCGTAGGTATGAGAGTCACCAGGTAGCGGTGACCTGCATCATGGAGGTGGGGTTGTTTCTGAGCAACCTGTAGGGATTTCCCCTTCCCACCTGCTAAGGAATCTTTGGAGCAAGAAATCAGATGAGAAATCATAGTGCTCTATGCTTCCCTGTTTCCAAGGCTGTGATGGAAAGGAATGGTCGTCAACCTATTCCGTTTGAAGGGAAGGTTTTCAAAGTTATAGAACTCTCCGGAACCGTGGTGTATGGTCCGACCAGAGCACCTGCCTTAAAGGATGAATTTCCTTCCGGTTTTGGCCCCGTCAGGGTGCCTTGGTCTCATTCCTCCCTTTAAACTGGCCCACAGAAGCCCCTGCCCCCCCTTCCCAGGCAGCACTTCCCAGGAGGCTGGGCTGTTCTCAAATTCAGGTTTTGAAAAGGGCTTTGAAGACAAAAAGAGCTGCCTTCTCTTCATGCCTCTCCCCTCTTGATTCAATCTGGTCTCAGCCTCTCCCTAAAACTGGCCTCAGCTGTTGCGGCGGAGATGCTGCGGGCCTGCCCCAGCTGCCCTCTGCCTGGCCTGTGGCTGTGCTAATCCAAGAGGCCAAAGAGCCTTCCTCCCAAAAACCATCCCCTTGGCCCTTCAGCCATGTCTCTTCTTGGGTTCTGAGCTCATCCAGCTGGTTTAGAGCTTCCGTAACGAGCAACCCTCCTTTCCCCAGGTCTACCGGGGCCTGGATAATCCAGATCATGGAAATAGACTCTTCCAGAGTGCGAACTTGTGCCCTGCTCAGGATGCTTGTTGGCGGCCTTTCAGAAACCGCATTACATGCTTATGTTCCTTCTAAAAGAGGAGCTTTTAAAGACGTGATTACTTTAGTGGGGTCTTCGTCGGGAGGTCGAGCAGGCCACAGCGAGGCTGCCCCTGCCATCCCTGAGCGCTGACGCGTGGGGCGTTTTCTGTGTCTCACCTGCCACGGGATAGAAAACAGAGTAACCAGGTAGTGAACATCGTACCTGAGAATGAATATGACTGACATTTGGGGGAGCGACAAGGACAGAGCTTCTCAAGTCTGTTAGCTCCGGATTTGAGGCCTGGGTCTACGGCATATGGGATGGCCTCACGGGGCTTGTCATTCAATCTCTGTACGCCTCAGTCTTCTCATCTGCAAACCAGGGGTGAGGTTGGTGTGAGGATCCCGCGAGGTGTCGTGGGCAAGGTGTCTGGCACCCAGAGCCATTATTAAAATTCGTGGAGGGGAAGTAGCAGGACTGTCCCAGCCCCCCGACCCCTCCTTACTCACCATCTCTTGCAGAACGGGTCTCCCGGCTTCCAGCTACAAACACCTGCAAGCCAGAGCTGATGTCTCTCTGGCCGTGGTCGCCTGCTTGGCTAGAGCTCACAAATGGCAAGAAGTGCCCAGAAGTACCCTGTTGGTGTCCCAGGGGTGATGCCAACTGATAGATGGCAGAACCCTGGCTCCCGGGCCGGGTAGGGGTGGGGACAACTCTGGGACAAGCTGTGTTGGAGTCCCCAAGAGGACTGCCCGCAGCATCACCTGCTTGATGTCGACCTTGCCTTGGCTGTCCTCCCTGTTCTATCCCGTGTGCTCACTTTCTCACGGACTTCCTGGGGTCACTTCCTAGATAAGCTGCAAGCCCTCAGACCCTTGTCTTGGGGGTGGGCTTCTAGAGGAGCCCAAACTAACGATGTTATGACTGGTAGATGCTGCCTCGTTTTCCCCTCAGCATCCACTCATGCTGTGTGTTTTTTGGATTGCTCAGATAGGCAAAATTCTCTTTCCACACCGGTACATAGTTACAAACGCTAACAAGGGATTTTTTTTTTAAAGATTTTATTTATTTATTTGACAGACAGAGATCACAAGTAGGCAGAGAAGCAGGCAGAGAGAGAGGAGGAAGCAGGCTCCCTGCTGAGCAGAGAGCCCGATGTGGGGCTTGATCCCAGAACTCTGGGATCATGACCTGAGCCGAAGGCAGAGGCTTTAACCCACTGAGCCACCCAGGCGCCCCTAACAAGGGATTTTTAAGATCTCACTCTGTGGGGGCCTGGGTGGCTCAGTCAGTAAAGCATCTAACTCTGGATTTTGGCTCAGGTCTTGGTCTTGAGGTTGTAAGATCGAGCCCTGCGTCGGATTCTGGGTTCAGTGCTGGGTCTGCATATCCCTCTGCCTCTGCTCCTCCCCTGACTCGTGCTCTCACTCTCTCTCAGATAAGTAAATAAATCCTTAAGATCTCACTGTGCAATCTTCAGTTAAACTTCCAGAAGCAGGAGAGATGGGTAGTACCTGTTTTCAGAACTGAGTCATTAACAAGATTTAATAACAACTTGTTGGGGAAGGTGATAGAGAGGAATTGACCTCAGGTTCATCCGAGAACAGGACATCGAGAAGGCTCCTTATCCCCTCTCCTGTCATTGGAATGTGCGTTCTGCATGCTGCTCTCACAGTGGGGCCCATTTTCAAGAACACAGCCTCGAGAGAAACAGGCACATGTGACTGAGCCCAGTTCGGACCTCTGGACTTTCAAGATTCTGGCGGGCCGGTCTGGAGATCTTCTCCTCTTCCAGCTCCTGAGACATGGCTGGAATGTTAGTTCCTTTGCTTCTCAAATATCCTGTCTCTTCCTTCCTGCTCCTCCTGCCCTCCAAGGAGTAGGGGCCAGTTTCAGGTTTCAGTGGGAAGCCCTGGAGGTTTGGAAACAACACCACTTGCACTCCAGAAGTCTGAGTCAAGCAAGAAGCAGTGGAACCTTCTGGAAAGTGAGAAACCACTCTGGCATCAAGAGTTACCTTGACGAGACGTCTGTCCAGTTTGCGTGGTGTGAATGCCTGTGCATTCACCTGTTGCTGCCCAGCTGACCACTGCCAAGTGAAAAGGTCATGCACGGGCAGACAGTGGTGTCCTCATTGGTGCATTTGGTGCAAAGGAATGTGCAGAGGCCAGAATTTGTAAAACGGCCAGCTCAGGGTACAGCACTCCTAATCACTGACACCTGCCCGCGCAGGTCAGATGGAAGACGGGGTTTTCCCCAGTTTGCATGAAAATGAGCTTATGTGGCTTCAGCATTTCATGCACTCATTTTCTCCGATGTGTTAAGATTTATTTATTTTTTTCTTAGACTCGGAAGAGCAAGAACGCGCATGAGAGAGAACATGGGCAAGGTGGAGGGGCAGAGGGAGAGGGAGAAGGAGGCTCTCCACTGAGCAGGGAGCCCAGTGTCTCGGGGCTCTGTCCCAGGACCCCGAGATCACAACCAGACCCAAAGGCACATGGCTTAACCCACTGAGCCCCCCAGGCACCCCCGGGTGTGTTAAGAAGGAGCACATGACTCAGGCAGGTGTGTATACTTTCTTATTACAGCTTTTCAAGTGGTTAAAACATACTTTAAACCCACACATATTTGGCTGCAGGCCCTGAAGCGGAGCCGGGTTTGAGACCCTCATGCTTTGGCCGGGGGCCTGCGGAAACGGCAGCCCTGCCCTCCTTTCATCTGCAGCACCCGCCGCCCCGTTTGCCCCGCACTGACCATGAGCCCCGCGCGGTGCTCAGCACCTACGTGCTGCTTCTCACCCGGTGCCCCAAAGGCTGCGTGAGGCGGCTGTAATGACCACCACCGTTTTATAAAGACCGAAGCGCAGAGAGGTCAGGTCACTTGCCCAAGGTCACACAGCGAAGGAGGGACAGAGCTGAGGTTCAAACCCAGGTCTGTCCCATTCCAAGGCTTTGTCAAAACCATGCCCCTGGTGGGTGCAAAGCGTGTCCTCTTCCTCCTTCCCTCTGTGAATTTATTAACTGTTCCTAATGGCACAAAATAGGAAACGCTGAAAAGGAGGGACATTGTCCCCTGGGAACAGTGTGTCTTTTTGTCGAAGTCATGCAGGTAGGACTCGGTAAAAACTGGTGAAGAATCGTGTACAATCTTCTTTCCTTTTTTTTTTTTTTGAACAAGCCATTTGATATGTAGAATCTACAGCCTCTTTCTCCCATATAGGTCCAACCTCCCCCAATTTTTGTCTATTGCCAATAAGTCTTTGGGACTGTGAGTGTTTGCAATAGAAACACCAGAGCAGTGGTTGCTGGTGCTGGCCAACACCCCATGGCCATCCTGTCCCCAAGGGCCCTGCTTTGGAGATGACTCTTAGTGATTACAGGGCCCTCTGGCTGCCTTACCTGGTGATACAGCTGGGACCTTGGCCTTTCATAGACCTGTTTCTGCTTACCAGGACAAAACAAGAGAAAGTCTTCTGGGTTGTGGGCCTCTCTCTGTTGCTTTTCCCTATGTGTATTAAAGATGTTGTCAGTGTTTAGATTTAATGATGAGGAACTTGACAAGGAGGGAGGGCTGTCACCTTGCTACTTGGACAAAGGTTGGGAAGAGGGGAGATTGGCACTCATTTTCATTAGCATCTTTTGCATGGAGAAGGGGAAAACAGCTTGTGAATATCACTTATTACTCAAGTGTCAGAACATCTTGTGTCCTGGAAAGTTATAAAACAGACCTGTGAATTGAATAAGGAGATGACGTTCAGGTAAAATAGGTAGGGGCCAGCTTTGGGCTGGTGACATCAGTCTCTCCTGCTTTCCTGCACTGACCATTCCTGGTCACGCATATGATCACTAGAGGCCATGGGGGGATGGAGTCACTCTGGGGTGGGGTTTATTCTATGACTCATGGATGGACAGAATAGCCACTTTTAAAGATCTTTGCCGTGTGTACCATTTGATGTAGGTCCCAATCATTAGCTTCTTGCTTTGTGGGTGTTGATCTTGCTTTCCTAATGGAACCCTGGTGGCCTGTCTACCATCTGTGTCCTACACATATCCCTCAATGGTCCTTGGCACATGGCATCACACTGTGATGGATGTAAAGATTCAATCAGATCTCAATGACAGAAAAAACAAATCCCAATAAAGCTGTCATAAACAAAACCAGGAAGGTGATGGCTTACATAACTGGGAAGTCCAAGTGTTAGCCATGTTAGGCAAAGCTTGTCTCGAGACCTCATAAGATGGCGGTGGTGCTTGGTTCTTCCAAATCTTACCTCTGCTTTCCTCCATGTTGGCTTCATTCTTGGCATCCCTGTGATGGCAAGATGCCAGGTTCCTGAGAGTCAGATAAAAATGCTGTAGCCTTGTAGAAAAAGAAACACATACTCCAAACTTTACAAACAATTTATGGGAGTTTCATGTCCCCACTACAGTCCCAGCGTTACACATATATCATGATTAGGGAACTTTCTAGCTTCGAGAGTCACCTGTGGAGAAGTTGGCAGAAGTCAGATAAGGCAGACTTTATTCTCAGGAAGGAGGTAGTTTTGGGTTCTATGTCTGAAAAGACTGTACAGATACAGTGCCATAGCTCTGGAAATCCTGAGGCCCATGTGTTTGGGACCACTGTGTTGAGATGTCTGTCTGTCCATCCATCACTGTTGTAAACACATTTTCCCCCTACCGTACATTCTCCTTAATTTCTTTGAGGGAGAATAGAGAGTGGAAAGAAATTTTTAGAAGCTGCGTTCCAAAATGCAGTCACATATATACGAAGGATATATATATATATCTTTATGAAACTCATCGATGTCACCTGCACCATGACAAAATACTGCATTTTCTCCTTTAAGCTCAAGGGGCAAATGGACGTTGAGACGGGTGAGACAGGTGTAGCTGCTGGGTGTAGTTGTAGACCCAACTCTTCCCTAAAATCTGGTTGGCTGGAGGAAGAGATGAGCAAGACAAAATTGTGTAGTACCATAGTTAGCAGATTCCCCCGATGCTTGAAGCTGCATTCACTTATATGTCACTCCATAGGACCAATACTAATATTTATGGAGTAGCTACGCTGTGCCTAGTATTTTTCAAGGGGACACAGCAGGGAATGGAAGAATAGTCCTGTGCTAATGGCGATCATCTTCCAGTGAGATCTATATGGTGGGCATCTTGTGTGGTGGGCATTTGAAATTTGCCTTCCCAATATCTGTTCACCCAAAGTAATGGACTTTAGCTTAAGGCTTTACTCCTTTTCCACTTTCAGTCATAAACAAAACTTGGTTTGAGAGATGGGTCTATGACCCAGAGTTATCCTAATCAGCCCAGTTACACCCCAGATCTTTAGCCACAATGGTCATGTGACCCACATTTGTCCCATCAGAGCAAATGTGAGGATTTTTGCAGGAGCTATTGAGACACACAAACACACACATTTTCTCTTTTATCTCTGCTGAACTTGAAGATGAGAGGCTGTAAGCTGGAGCCACAGAGGGAGAGAAGAATCTGAGGGTGGAGAGAATAGAAAAGTGGCACTGAGTGATAGTGCCAGAGACACTGAGGCTTCATACGTTGAGTTCCTGATCAAGCTGAGCCTGATCCCAGAGTTCCCCTCTGGATACTATCGTCCGGGTTGACTTGAGTGGGGTTTCCTATCAGTCACTACTAGAGAAATCATAATTGATTCATCTGCTGGCCTTGAAGACTTGAAGTAGTTTTAGCTACAAGGATACTCTGAGAACCTGGCATGCACAAGGTTCTCGGAGAACAGATAAGCCAACCTGTGGGGCAGGTGAACGTGGAATTGGTCACCCCTTCCTTCCTGTCATCAATCCCTGCTACTTATGCCCCAATGCCCTGTCCCATGCACCCTTCCTCCCTTCCCCAGGCACTGGTCCTGGGTTCCAGTTCCACTCTCCCCACTGGAGAGTTCGGGCCGGGGCATGTCATGCGGCAAAGGGCACTGACCTCTTATGGGAAGGCTTACCCTTGGTTTCTACTCTGTGCCTCACCATACCCTTGGTTTCTACTCTGTGCCTCACCATCTCAGTGGTCTGGGTGGGTCATGCAACTGCCCGAGTTTCACCTTCCAAAAAAAAAAAAGTGGCTCTAACAATAAAAACAATGAAACAAAACATTCTCAAGCTGGTGCTGGGGGTGCAAGGAGTCCATGCGTGGGGCAGGGTGCTGTAAACAACAGACTGATAAGGAGAAGACATCTTTGTTCAGCCTGAGGGGTGAGTTCACTTGGGAGAATTTGCTCTTCAAAAGTGGATCTTTGTTTTGTTTTTTAAGATTTTATTTATTTACTTGAGAGAGAAGGAGCGAACTCACAAGCGGGGGTAAGGGTCAGAGGGAGAGGGAAAAGCAGGCTGAGCAGGGAGCCCAATGTGGGGCTTGATCCCACTTTGATCATGATCTGAGCTGAAGGCAGACGCTTAAGCAACCAAGCCACCCAGGCGTCCCAGAAAGGGGATCTTTGAAGAAGGAAACCCTCATTGCTACATGAGTCAAGCTAGAACGTGAAATGACAACCTTCAGCAAGGACTGATAAGGGTCAGAGACCCTGCCTACCTCCCCAGGCATCCTGTACGGACACCTCCGCCCCCAGCCCTTGCTGACCGGGTGCCACAGCCCACGCCATTCCCAGGAGAGCGGTTATGACCCGGAGCTCCTCCTTCATAAGGGGGAGCACTTTTCTTTCCCTGGGTGCCTGTTTTTGCAGCACTCACAAGGCAGAGGTGGTGTGGAGGGAAAAGAACCGACAGGGTGAATAAGGTGCTTTCCCTTGACACGAGAGGATGAAGGTGACGTGGCGTGGAGCCGTCCATGCCTTCCTCTGGAGGTAGAAAGGCAGCCGGCCTGTGACGATACCACCAGGAAGATTTCTGGTTATGGGCGTTAAGAGCTTGAAAAGACTCAGAGAAACAAACCAAAGGTTACAGAAGGGAGGGGGTGGGGGATGGGGTAACCGGTGATGGGTATTCAGGAGGGCACGTGTGGAGGTCAGCACTGGGTGTTATATGCGACCAGTGAACCGTTGAACACTACGACAAATAGTGCTGTACTGTAGGCTGGCTAACTGAACATAATAAAAAAAAATGAAGAGTCTTCCCCCAAAGAATGGCCAGGAAGTACTGAGCTCACCGGTCCGATCAGGTCAGCGGTGGGGGCAACAACTTTTACTACGATTGCAGTGCCTCTGTGCAAGGAGCATCGAGGCAACTTCCCGATATTTCCTAGAAGCAACACTGCAGTTTTGGTCTTTGAGAGACCACCATGGAGGTGGTTTTTTTTTTTTTGTTTTTTTTTAAGATTTTATTTATTTGACAGACAGAGATCACATGTAGGCAGAGAAGCAGGCAGAGAGAGAGGAGGAAGCAGGCTCCCTGCTGAGCAGAGAGCCTGATGATGCCGATGCCGGGCTTGATCCCAGGACCCTGGGATCATGACCTGAGCCAAAGGCAGAGGCTTTAACCCACTCAGCCAGCCAGGGGCCCTGGGTTCTGCTGGACGCATCCGACCCCGCAGCAGGCAGGATACTCGGATGAATGAAGGAGTCGGCCCTGTTTGCTTGAGGGGTCCCACTGAGAATTTCCTCCACATCCTCTGACCTATTGGTTTTCTTTTGTTCTTCCTCCTAAAAAAAAAAAAAAAAAAAGAAAAGAAAAGAAAAGAAAAACTGAGCTGTAACGTATACATGATTAAATACACGCACAGATTTAAAGTGTGCAGTTGGATGAAGGCTGACAAATGTATGCTCCCTTGTATCCAGCATCTCAGTAAAGTACAGAGTATTTCTAATACCTCCAAATTCCCTCGAGCCACTTTCTTGCCTCTACCCAGAGGCAACCACCAGTTTGCTTCTATTGACAGGGCCCAGTTTTTCCTGTTCTAGAAGCTCTTATAAATGGAATCATATGGCATGCTCCCTTTCATGTCTGGTTTCTTTTGCTCAAAATTATGCCTTTGAGATTGATTCTTGTATTTGCATGTATCAGTAGCTCCTTCATTTTTATCAGTGAATAGTGAATATTCCATTGCGTGAACACACCATGATTTATCCATTCTCTTGCTAATGTACAGGTGGGTTGTTCTGTTTGGTTATAATGAGTCAATCTGCTATGAACATTTGTACACATCCCTTGAGCTTGGCTAGCACAGGGCAGGACCCCAAAGAGATGGGGGGGGAATGAAAAGAATGAAGGGGAGCCCACGCAAATCATCAGTTCTCAACAATGCCGCCAAGGCAATTCATTGTGCAAAGACAGTATTCTTTCCAAGTGAGGAGGGAGCTACTGAACGTCCTAAGGGGAAAAGGAACCTCAGCTCCACTTCATGGCATGTGCAAAAAATTAATTCGAGACAGAATATAGACCTAAATATAAAACCTAATGTTACAAAGCTTCTAGAAGAGAACATAGGAGAAAATCTTCACAGATGTGGAGTAGGCAGAGATGTCTTGGGACACAAAAGGAACAACCATAAAAGAGGAAATCGATACATCGGGCTCCATCATGATTACTAATATGTGCTTTGCAGAAGGTACTGTTAAGAAAATGCGAAGTTAAGGCACAGATGGAGAGAATATATTTGTAAGGGCGTAACTAACAGGGGACTAGTATTCAGAATATATTGAAAGTTACTTCAAATCAATAACCACAAGTGAAAACCCAATTTTTAAAAAATTGGCAAAAGACATGCATAGGTTCTTCCCAAAAGAAGACGGTAGAATGGTGCAAACATGCACGGAAAGGTGTTCAGCATTACTCGCTATCAAAGAAACACAAATCAAAACCACAAGACGATTTCAACCAAGATGCAGCCAGGCGTCATCAAAGGGGCATGACTATAAAGGACAGACTGGAGTTCTGGTCCTGCCCCTGGCCCAGACCCTGACTCCCCGGGTCAAAACAAGGGAGCAGGACCAACTCTTTGCCTTAGGTGTATAGGCTTCTTGACCTTCAATTTGTTTTCTTGCATTAATATTACAGGATCCCAGTTTGTGCCACAGCATCTTTGTCAGAATCCTGCGGGGGGCTCCCACACAGAGGGTTGTCTTTGGATGAAGTAAAGGCAGTGATATCCTGACTTTTCACGTGATGAATTTGAGAATAACAGACAAAAATCCTGCTAGGAAAGAAACTTCTAACTTAAAGCCTTCTAAGAAGTAAAAGAATATTTCTTCCTCTGAAAACATCATTAATTCACATATTTTTCTCCTAAGACAGAATTACAACTAGTCTAAAGACATGAGGGGTTAAATCATTTTCAGTGTGCTTTATATCTTCCCAGGAAGCAGCAAAGTTTTCTTTCATTAGGTAGAATTCGGCTTAATGCACTTCAGTGTTGAATCTATAGAGCTAAATCCTCAAAGGTCTTATAAATATTACGACTTGAAAAGATGAAGGAACTGAGACTATTTAGTTTGGAAAAGAGAAACTTCTCTGTCTCTCTCTACCTTCCTCTGTCCTCTCCCTCACCCCACCCCATCTCCGGGTCTCCATCTCTCTTTCCAGTTGTAGAATAATTAAAGGGCTGTTGTAAAGGCATCAGCATTAAATTCACTCCATGTGGCCCATAAAGCACCATTTGGACCTATGGATATAGGCTCTTTCTCCTCAAACAGTACCAGATCTCTCCAGAAATGGAATGAGTGGTGAGTGAGTTCCATGTTCCTGGAGGTTTTCAAGAAGACAGATACTTATTAACTATTAAGGAAGACATTCACGGACCAGGTCGAACTTGACTACCTCTCCTGAAATTCCTCTTGGCTCCTTGGTGTTTTAGGCACATCAGCAAGTCTGTACCAGGCAGCCACAGTGGAAAGCCCAGATGTGTGGGTCTCCAAAGCTGAGGGTCACCGTGCTGGCTGCCTGAGCCACGTCACACTCTTAGAACAGTTATGTAGCTGTCATTGAGATACAAAGTGTAACTTATGGAAATGAGGTTATAAGACATTGTCGCAAAGTTGTGTTCTCCAAAGGTGGCTTTGGTTTTTGGAAATAGCTGAAAGTCTGGCCAATATGGGATCATCGTATTGCACGATACTGTTTGAGGATTAAGCAAATATCCAAGAGCAGAAGATTATGGAGGGATGACGGGGACTTTCTTGACATGCTCAGAAGCTCAATATAAAATATGAGAGGTTTCCCCGGAGTGGCACTTTGAAAATGTGTGTGGTCACAAGAGCATTGGGGGGTGGGGGACGGGGGCAGAAGCTGTGGTCATTTGAGTGTTTACATCCTGATGTGATTTTTCTAAGATCCGCCTCACAAATGACAACTATGGTCCTCACTACATCTAGGCAAGGGATGGACATGTTCACGTTATTTCTCATGACAGAGTGAGACTCTTAAGACTGCTCAAGTCTCCGAGAGTGCTGGAAGCTCTGATCCATGAGTCCTTCCCTGCAGGGTACATCCCATTCCATGGGAGTCTTAGGGAGACCCAGCAGGAGCTTCTCAGCTGGGTTCCCGGCTGCTTTGGCTGGATCGCTTTATCTGACCTGCTTTCATTTCTTCTCTCCCTTGTCAGTTCATTTATCTGCTGGGGTGGCGACAGGGCACTTCTGGAGAGCTCTAGGTTTTGGCATGTAGCCACAGCTGTATGGCTGCCAGAGCCAACCACCTCCAAACCCATGGAAGTGGCTGCCTGCTCTGTGGGATGTGGGACACCAAGAATGTCATCTTCAGTCCCCTTTCACTGGAGAGAGAACCTGCCTGCCCTTCAAGAATGACCTTCCTTAAATTATAAATTCTTCCATGAGGGAGAGCCCACAATGTGTGTGGATCGGCTTATATAATGAAGAACGCTAGAGCTTTCCCTTGAAGCCAGCTTTCGTAAATGAAAAAGGAGATCCTTGGGGCAGAAGGCAGAGCTGCTGATGGGAGTACAGAAGGACGGGAGGAAGAGACTGGGTGGCAGAGAACAAGCCTTGGGTGACATCAGGGCTTTGATTAAAGACAGTCCTGCAAATCTGTATTGACAAAGGCAGGCGACCCGGGATAACTCATTCACTGGTGCGAGATCCCGGGCTTAGACAGGAACTCATGGGGCGAGTGAGCGGTCTTCAGTCTGCCTGTGTCTGGCATGGAAGGGGGTGTGCTGGCCTTTGTTCCTTTGCTCCACATCAATTTCCCTACTCCAAAGTGTCAGTCCCTGCTTGTCGCCCACCTTTTCCATTCCAGCTCAGGGGCTTAGTGTGAAGTTTCCACTCCCAGTTTTGGGATCGAGCCTGTGACCCAGGCTTGAGACCATCCCTCCATCACGATTCTCTGGCCACCGTGATTGGTTCATGTGGGGCGGTGCCAATGACCGTCAGGGACACTTTTGCTGGGAGCGCTGGGGTCAAGGTCAAGGTCAAGGTCGTTCCCACCAGATTTGATCCTGAGAACATGTAACACTGGGATTCTTGCAGCCAACTTGCGACTACCAACTACCCGGAACCTGAGATGGAAGCCAGTACAGTGCGGCTGGAGCAGAGAGGTGGGAAGAACCAATAGAAAGAGGCATCAGGCGGGAGGTTGAGCTGCTCACCTCTTTAGATGTATGTGTTTCAAAGTCACTTCTTTTTTTTTTTTTTTTTTTTTTATTTGTTTATTTGACAGAGAGAGATCACAAGCAGGCAGAGAGGCAGGCAGAGAGAGAGGAGGAAGCAGGCTCCCCGCTGAGCAGAGAGCCCGATGCGGGACTCGATCCTAGGACCCTGAGATCATGACCTGAGCCGAAGGCAGAGGCTTTAACCCACTGAGCCACCCAGGCGCCCTCAAAGTCACTTCTTAATAACTACAGCAGTGAGATCACTTGCTCTTCAAACTCCCTCTGTAGGCGTCTCAAATACAAACACAAATGATAAACAGAACGTGGCACAATGATTCTAATTCTGTGATCTTGGTGACGGACTCTGGTGAGCAGGATACTACCACTAACTCTGCATCGTGAGCCTGCCCTCGCTTTGTGCCTCTGCCCTGCCAGGGAGGGGGACTGACTATGCCCTCCAAACCCCTTCCAACCTTCTGCACCTACACTCTTGCCCTTACCCAGGATCTCCTCCTTTATTGTTTTCCTACTCTGCTTACAAGAACCAACTGTCCTCTACAAGGCTAGGTCCCTGACCGTCTCAGACCAAAGGAATGACTTAACTTTTGACCTCTGAGTGATCCAGTTTTCTGAAGCACTACTTTGGACTTAGTAATACTGCTTTGCGTAGTTCCTTGGCATTTCTTCATGACTCTTTGGCTCCCGATCTTCTCGTGGGAAGATAGGGATTATGATTCTTAACACCTAGCACTCAGCATTGCACCAGCTGCACTTGGCTGATGTTTAATAACATGGACTCTTGTTAGTATCCTCTCCTGGAATACGGCCACCTGCCAGTCTCAGTTCTGGGTCATTAGAGTTTACTGGGTTGACTAGGGCATTTCCTGCACCATTTTGCCAACCGATGGGATTCCAGTTGTGTCCAGGATGTTGCAGGGCCCAAGACACAGAGGAGACAGGACCACACCTCCCCCCTCCAAGTTCTTCTCACTCTCCCCAGACCTTACACCTCAGATGAGGCATATAGTGCATTCATTCATTTATTACCAAAGACTCACCAAGAACAGTGTGCCAGGCCTTGGGTATACAGTGATGGGCAAATCAGATGCAGTTCCTGCCTCTGGTCTTGATATGAAGTCCCTTCCACACAGAACTAGGTTTGCTCTTCCTCTGCCTGCTTCTCTGTCCTTAGACCCTGAGATGTCTGGGCTTAGGTACTTGCTTGGGTCTGTCATCCCCTTGGAAGTAGGGTCTGTCTGTCCTTTGCTGATGCAAGACCCCTCCTTGGAAGGTCTTCTTTCTCCCTGCCTACTCCCCCTTTTGTCCAAGACTGAGATATGGCTCCTCATTCCCAGGGACTACCCTCTAATCCATTTCTCCTGCTCACAAAGTCCTGGCTGGGTCTCTCCTAAAACCCATGAGATCTGGTCTCCCCAGGGACAAATTAATGGTTAGTTTGAACTTTGCATCTTGAATGTCCTTTTGGTTTAAATTAGTAAACCTAAGGAAATACACATAATCATGACAGGTGATGAGAAAACAAAGCCAAATTCCGTCTGGGCTCTGGCTTGAGGCAGTGACCCCCAGGCCACCAGCCAGGGGTGATGGTCTGGCCTTTGGCTATGAACCCCAAGGATGACGCTCCTGGTCTAACTTGCAGCCTCAGCTGCCTCAGGTACTCAGGACTGAATGCTGTGTCAGCGATGAGCGACCCGGATGGCCTGTCGTGGGCAGGGATTGTGCCAGTCTCTTTTTTTGATTTTCACAGCGCAGCAGCCCAAAGATGTTGAGGGTGGGAGTCGGCCCTGGGGCTGCCTGGTGCTGGTGGCTTGGCGTGGAGCCAGGCTCACCTTTGTCCCCAGTCCGTGTGCCAGGGCGTGGAGCCTGGCTGGCAGTTCTGAGGGCAAAACGAAGCTGCGAGTCTGCTCAGGCGAACTTCCTAGGGAAGGTGGAAAAAAAAAAAGAATTTCAAGTCAGAAAGGAGTAGGGAGAGCAAAAAGCGGGAGGGAGGGGCCTCTGCTCAGCAGGGTCCCGGGGTTTCCTGGGCCCGAGTCCCCCAGCGCGCCTCTGCTATCTGTCCACGTGCGGGCGGTAGCCTGGAGCCCGAGGCCGGAGAGCGGGAGTCGGAAGCCGAGCCTGGATCCGCAGAGCAGCCGCAGGCGGGGACCCAGCGAGTGCGCTGCCCCGGGAGCCGAGCGCAGGGGCCGCCCACTGGCGGGGGAGCCGGGGAGAGCGCAGGGGAGGCGGCGGCGGGGCTTCCCCGGGCTTCCCCTCCCATCCCGGGGCCGCGGGCGCACGGCGCGGACCAGGGCGCGGAGGTGGGGCTCGGCGCCAGGGCGCGGGGAGTCCCCGGGGCGCCCCCAGCTCGGCGCGGGGCTGCGGGGCGGGGAGCGGCGGACGCGGCGTCGGCGAGCCCCGGGGCGGGAGGCTGCTGGTGGTTTGGGCTGAGCCCTCCCCAGCGCCCGCCCGCCCCCGCCCGGCGCCCGCCTCCCGCCTCCCGCCTCCCGCCCCCGCCCGCGGCCTGGAGCGCGCCTCCCTCGCCGCCCGGGGTCTGGCGAGCCCGCGCAGGTCGAGCTGCGAGAGCCGCCGAGAGCACCACCGCCGCCGCCGCCCCGGGAGCTGCTCCGGCCGCACCATGCGGGAGCTGGCCATCGAGATCGGGGTCCGAGCCCTGCTCTTCGGGGTCTTCGTGTAAGTAGTGGCGCGCCGCGGGCGGGGGCGCGCGGGCACGGGGACCCACGGACCGAGCATCTCTGCGCCCCAACTTTGTTTGCGCCACCGCGTCCCCTCGGGACCTGGATTCGAGGGGTCCTCCCCGCCCAGTGCCGGGGATGTGTCCTACGGGACCCTCCTGATCCCCTTTCTGGGATCCGGGCCGCGGAGGGACCGCGTAAGCCGGGCCAATATCGCTCTCGCCACCCCCACCGCGCCAGGGAGCGGGACCGGCTGCCGCTCGGTCTCCTCGCCCGCGCCTGTCTCGGGCTGCGCACCAGCTGCGCGGGGAACCCGGGCTGCTCCCCTGGAAGCGGGCGCGAAATCCCGCTCGCGCCCTCGGGAAGTTTCTCCTTGGGTGCGATCTTCTGAGCCCGACGTTTGCAGTCCTTCCTCCTGGCCCTTCTTCTGTGCCCCTCGCCGTGCCCAAGGCCGGGCTCCGTCTCCTAACCTGTGCCTGGCTTTGGTGCCCCAGGGTTCAGGTGAGCGTTTTCCAAGGAGACGTTTGCGGTAGTTCTCCGGCTGGAAAACTGTTGCTGCGGGGGCTCCGGAAGTCGGGGGCCGCAGCCCGAGCTACGGGCTCCCTACGCCCTGAGCTCAGTGCGGAGCCCTTGTCCGCTTAGGGTGCGGGCGGGGGCTCTGGGGACAGCAGCGAAGTGCCCCTCCTGTCTCCGAGCGGCTGGTACCTGAAAATAGCGATCTTGGAAAGAGGAGGGGGCCCTGGCACAGGCTCTTTCAGAAGTGTCTGAACCCCAGGGCGCCCCAGGGACCCGCTCGCTACCCACCGGCCTTCCGGGCCCAAGCGGCTGGGAGCGGTCATGTCTCTGCCTTTCAGATGCAAACCCTGAACACATCTCTGCTCAGGCCCACTCCACAGTCCCTTTGATCTCCTGTGACAGAGGCGCCGCACCTGCACTTGACCCTCCATTAGCTGGTCAGGTTCTCTTTTCCCCTCTGCCCATGGTTGTTTTCTAACAACGCTGTAAATATTAAAGTTGCATGAACTTTCTGGACTTGCTGGCCCCTTTTGAAAAGCCCATGTAGCCGTTCCAAACAGGAGGCTCCTCTCTGGATTCCTGTCCCAATCTGGAGTCATTGATGGCAGGTGGGAGGCTGTTGAGTTGACTTCTGTTCCTGCAGCCCAGGGTATACACATGGAAAGAAAGACCCTTTCTTGCATGTTTTTCTTTCCTAGGGATCAAATTCATCCAGAGTATTTATTCACACCATCATAAAGGGCGGTGAGTTCCCCCAGATGTGGGCAAGCCCCCTCTCCCAGCTTCTGACCAAACACTGCTGTTATTCAGTGGGAAAAGGAATGAGAATTTCAGTTGGGTTTTGATGTGTTTGGGGAAACAACAACAAAACAAAACAAAAAACACTTTTCCCTTCTCCTCCTCGATTTTTCTACCTTTGGAATAGACATTAAAACTAGGGATAGTGTGTGATCAGATGGGGACAGTTTCCTGTAGGCAGCTAGGCTCAATCCCACTAAATTATTATGTGCTAGAAATGATAAAACAGTGTTCAGTGCACGGTAGGATTTAACATTTGGTGAGTGTGTGTGTGAGTAATGCTGAGATAAAGTGAGGTAGGCTTGTAGGTTGCCTGGTCTGATTGTTCCTTGGAGTTGTCAGATTAAAAAAAAGGCCCGATGGAGTGCAAATGTTTATATTGTTTACAGATTTCCCTTCACATATCCCCAAAACATTCATGAGCTGTTTACAAATAGATGATGGTCTGTGCTGTGGATTTGAAGATGTGATAATTATTGTTTTACATGCTTTTTGCTTCCTCAAAGAATGTTATGGAAAAATCAGGAGATTTATATTCTTTTTTCCAAACTTCCCTTTTTGTTAATTAATGGGGGATCTGCTCTCACCCAAAGGGAAACACTTGGGCATTGATGGTGTTTTTGGGTGATTCCCTGACTTCATGTCAATTGGACATATTAACATTATGTCCAATGTGTGGCTCTTTGACCTGCAAAGCCCAGCTTTGGTATCACTGGGAGACTCCCTGGGTGGGTAGGAATCTTGGATGTTTAGATGCTGTTATCATCAAGCAGATAGCCACCATCACAGATACAGATGACCCTTTGTTTTCTTAGATAAGCTCTGGTGAGATGACAGAGGCTGACTTTTGGGGGAAGTTTTATTCTTCCTTTTGCCAGTGCTGGTCTGATGGCAAGATTCCAAGGTTTGTACCCAACTCTGCTCATGAAGGTGGTGATCTCAGTAGCAGGCCCTCACCTGAGTAGGTTGAGAAATTTCTGGGCAAGCTGCATCTACTTTTGCTGCTGCTGAGAAATTCATTATCTACTCCTGCTTAGTATAGGTCCCCTATTTCTCAGGATAAGAGAATCTTCTTTTTGGGGGGGAGATACCTTGCTTCTCTGCCAGCTTGTGCCTCTGGGGGAATATCACCTGTGCACGCACTTGTTCTTGGATTATATTTGCTCTTTGTGAGAGCAGGATCCCACCAGCTGATGCCCACCTGCTCCTAGGAGTTCAAAGTTAGCACTAATAAAATGCAGCTTTGGACCCTTAGGTTGTAGGTTATATGTTATATGGCTATATGCTTTTTCTTTCTCCTTAGGGAGCCAGTTCTCTGTCTCTAGACCAGGTTTAGTGCTGAGGTTCGGTGATTCAGGGTCCCAAGAGAATGCTCTCCAGGAAACCCCCATAGATCATCCAAAGGGTGCACACTGCCTTTTGGGCAGCCCTGCCTAAGAAATTCACGCCACCTGGAAGAAAATTAGGAACGGGTAATGCAAAGCAGGGCTGGCACATAAAGCTTAACCTAACAGGAAATAAATTGGTTAGAGGACGCCAGTGTTTAGGAAAAATCAAAGTATATAACATGTAGCTTTGAGGCTGCATTTAGTGCTCAGAGGCTGGCGTGGAGGCCCCTTTGCTCTTTCTTGTGGACCGTGGGCGGAGCAGAGAGCAGGAGCGCGGGGGGGCTGTCTCTGTCCCGCTGCCCCCCAAGACTCCAGCAGAGATCCTGTGAGCTTTGATGGACATGTGAAGCCGGCCCCGGACCTTGCCGAGCAAGCACAGTGTGGATCCGAGGTGGTCAGCCAACAGCCCCGCAGGCAGGTGCCATATGACTAGAGTATATTACCTCCCCCTCACTGCCCTCACTGGCACGTAAGTGCTGTTCATTGAAGACTTAGTGTGTGCCAGGTGGTCATGAAGACAGTCACGCGTACCACGGAAGCCTCATACATGCTTGATGGAGGGGGCGTGTTGGCAGCTGTGCTCACGCATGGAGCGGCTGAAGCACAGACAGATTGAGGAACCGCCCTCCTCACAGAGCTAAGAAGGGCAGGTCTGGGATCTAAATCTAGGTGCTCCTTCTGTGTCATCGGGACACTCAGTCACCGCACTATACTGCTCCAGAAAAAATAACGGCCGATGAGGGGCACTCGGGCTTACTGTGCAAAAGGCGCTCTGTGGGATTTCTCTGGTCTCGTCTCGCTTGAGATGTTCTCCCCACTTTACAAATAAACCAATGTTTAGAAAGGGTAGGTAGCTTGCCTGAAGAGACTCAGCTGGCAGGAGGTTGGCCCCATGTCCCCGGGCTGCCGGCCACTGTGACAGAATGTGTCCAGCACCAGGCTTCTGGGACCAGAGCAAAGGTGACCGCATTCTAGAAGCTGTCTCCTTCTATGACCCGTTGTCTTTGGAGAAGTAAATGAATGGCCTGGAATGATGCGTGGAAAGGGCTGTCACTCTGGTTCTCACGTTGGACTCTTAGGGCGACGTTTCAAAGGGGAGTGGTGGTGGTTAAGGTTCCTGTTCCCTAAGAGACGGAATTAGGACTCGTTACAGATTTTGAAGGGTCTTCCTTAGGTCTCTAGAACCCAGAGGGTGAGATGTGGAGAGAAAACTGCAGGTCAGAACCTAAATGGTAGGATTTAGAACCGGTGGCCAATAAGCTTGTGTACCTGTTGGCTTTTGTCTCTAGGACATCAGTCTGTCCGGAAAACCCTTTGTTTCTAGCACTGCAGAATGGGCTCTGGAAACATGAGACCATCAGAAATGCTGACAGAGGGGGAAGGTGTGTCTACCTCTTTCACCTGTGAATCTGTGTTCCCTGTGGTCCTCAGGCCGTCGCTCTTCCTCTCTCTCCCCTCTGGGGCTCCGGGTGGCCCCCTGGCTGGGATGTCCCTCTCGGAGCTGTGGGGCTGCTTGGGACACTGGGTTGCTCAGCGAATGAGTGGCAACTCAGATCAGTCCTGCACCCTTCTTGGAGCCCTTCCTGGGCTGGGAGCCCGTGCCGGGTGCTGGGGATATTTGAAGAAGGAAGACTGGGGGCGGGGGCCTCCCCAGAGCTCACAGGTTGGTCGGGTGAGCACACAGTGGGCCGCTGTTTGCTATTTTCCCTGCTGTAATCACTGGCTTTAAAAGTTTTGCCTCCAAACGTTTTTCTGGGGGCGGGCATTTGTGCTGGTTATTTTCCTTCCCCTTCGCTGGTATGCGTGGGTTGGTAGGATTCAAACAGACCCGGGGAAACCTGGCCCTTCTGCTGGTCCAGGCGGTTTGCGAGGGCACTGGCTGTCAGGTAGGGTTTTGGAGTACTGGCAGAAGGGAACACACTTTCATTATTACCCCTCAGAGTCCCGCCTGGGGCTGTAGGCCGGGGACGGTTGTGGTAGTTGGACAAAGTGCTCAGTTTATTGAGAGGGAGGGAGTAACGGGTCCTGGGAGGGAGAGAAGGAGGAGGCAGGGGCCAGGGAAGGCTGCCCAGAGCTGGCATCCCCCCTGAGTCTTGAGCATTGAGTGGCAGGTGTGGAGGGCCTGGCCCGAGGACATCTCTGCACAGAGATGCAGAGATGTCCAGGAGCCAAGGCTGCAGGGTTTAGAGGCATATTTCGGGTGGGGATCAGGTCCCCAGGTGTGGCCTCAGCACAGAATGTGGGTTTGGAGGTGGCAGGTAAGCGTGGCGAAAGGTGAGTCTGGGACAAGAATGTGGGTGCCCTGGCAGGAAGCATGGACAGTCCCTTAGAAGCGGTATCTGGGGAGCTCAGGAGGTTTGGAAAAAAAGCCTCGTGCTCAGATGCTTGTCCAGGGTGGAAAGTGATAGCTCCCTTCGGTACAGAGGCCGTTTGCTTGTGTGACAGTACCCAGCTCCGCCGCCGCCGCTGTGCCCCACTGGGGGCCGGTGTTTCCTTCTGCCTTGGGTTGTGGTCAGTCACCTCCACAGCTGGCTCCGGACTGCCGACTGCCGGACGGTGGCCGCTGGGACTCTGTCGTTATCTTCGTTGTTTTCTTTGTACTCCCAGCCACGCCTCCCTTGGCACGAACGTGGTCGGTGCCTCCCGAGTGCCCACCAGATGCACGCGATTTCTGGTAGTCACCCAGCCGTCCGGGCGATCGGCCTCACTGCAAGACAAGGCCTCCTCAAGTGTGGTTGCTGACCTCCTGCGTCAGAATTGCCTGGGGCTCGGTTCCCGCTTAACTGAATCAGCATTTGGGGATGGCGTCCTGGGAATCTGCATTTTTTAACAGCAGCTCCTTCTGTCCATCACACATGGGAATTCCTAACATGCAGTCTATACCCTCTTGTGGTAGGAGGGTCTCCTCTGGTTCTTTTCTCCTTTCTGGCCGCACAGGAGACCACCCTTCCCAATCCCCTGCCGTAAGGCGGGGCCGCATGGCACATCAAGGCAGCGTAAATCCGTAAATCCCGTAGTGGCCTGTCATTGTCCCTCTCTGACGGTGGCAAGCATGGAGCTCCGTGTTGTGATGACAGAGCTGCAGCATGTGAGCTGTGGGACAGCTGCCCTGGAGAGCCATACCCTTGGTCATGGGCTTTGTGGGACAGAAGGAAACTTTGTGTCAACGATGATATGGGGGATTGATTGGCTACTGGAAAACAAGTCTGTTCCATCTGGCTAATACACCCAGAATAGTTTTGCTTGCTCTCTAGAAACAGAGTCACTGAGGCAAAGTGGGATAAGGGAAGCCCATGGACTTTGGAGCTAGGCAGGTCTATGTTTGGAGTTTGGCTGTGCCCAGTAATTAGCAAGTTGCCTAAAATTTCTTCATGTGGGAAATGGGAACCATACTCAACGTCACTGGATGTTAGTAGATAAGATGCTCTAAGTGCCGACAGTACACAGAACAAAAATTAGATGCCTTCTCCCCACTCCTGTGACTCTCAGTGCCCATGAAGGAGAGTGTTAAATGAGGGCATATTCATCTTATCACAGGTGCTCAGCAAATGGTAGTTAGGACCGCTGTCCTTTTATTGAGATGAATCCATAACGTACCCTGAAGAGAAATGCTATAGGCAGTTAACGATACTCAGATTCAAATGATTTACTGCAGGATTTTATAAAATAATAAACTTATTTAAATATGTTTCAAGGGATTCCTTTTAGCCCCCATCAGTGACATATGTGAGTTGCCATGAGCTCATTCAGTGGGTTCTTCCCGCCCTGTAAAGCAGTGTGGCTGGCTTGCTGTTTAATGTAGGGGTGGCCTCAGCACTGTGCTTTCTCGTTGGTCACTTAAATCGCTGGCGGTTTACAACAGTGATTTTAGGACATTGAACCAGAAGGGGTATTAGCAGAATTGCCTCGGGCCACGGGGAGGGAAAAGGCTGCATTCCTGTCCTTTACTTCCGAGTCTGTGGTCATCACCCAGGGCTCGGTGAGAAGCCCGGTGCAAGGAGTTTTCCATCAGACACCCTGTCCACCCCCATTCGGTGCTGGGCTGAGTGTGCCGAGTGCCTCTCACTTCCCTGGGGAGGCTTCTGCCTTGTCATCTGATAAATGAAGCAGCCTTCCGTTTGAAATATTATTCGCCACTGTAAAGTGAGTCTGCTGAACCCGGAATTCTGAGAATTGATGATGTTTTGCCACAGGGAGATAAAATGCTTATAGCACGGCAAAAAAGGGAGAGCATTAGTTTCATAACTTGTGGGTAAAGTTATCTCAATTAGTTATAAGGATTATGCCTTTTATGACCCACACAAGGCTCACAAAAGCCCCCTACTTTTATTGTTCTGTGATAGTGTTTTTAAATATGAAAATCATCTTAGTCATAGTTATTTCCCTAAAAAATATAATCTTGGTGTTCCGTGGATGGATTAGGAGCCCTGGTTCGTGGCGAGGAGGTGGACTCACACAGGACCAGACCTGTCTGTGTGTTCTCATTGGTCAGCTAAAGGCACAGAGGTATCGAGGGGCTTGGAGATGTCTAGGACGGGCGAGCAGGAGGCAGTGAGACTCGGGGGCTCTGAGCCCAGGGATGGCTGCATCACCGGCTTTCAGGATGACTGTGAAAAACCATCCTGCAGAGGTGAAGGATGAGTTGTTTTTTCTGTCTCCACCGAAGACGAAGGAACGAGAAACAGGGTCAGAAGCCGCAGGAGCATCTAGGTTGGTTGTCAGAAAGGTAGCAGTCTGCCAGTCAGTGCTAGACGTTTCCTTTCTCCTTTACCAGCGGGTTTTAAAAACATTTCTATTCAAGCGTTAGTTCGAACCATATGCAGTTGCTCATATTTGACTGTCTTGCCCTACAAAAAGAGGAATTGCATTTCGCTCAACCTAAAAATAATATACACCAGGAAAAAAATGCATGATTTATAATTGCACGGCTTCCCAGAATATGCTTTAACCATCAAGCCCCATCCCCCCCCCCCGCCCCGGGTGCCACCACCCTGACTTTGAACATCATTTTTGAACTCCGTATAAGTAGAATCATACAGCGTGACCTCTTGTGTGTGACCGTCGCACTCAGCCTGTTTTAGAGGTTTATCCGTGTTGCGCTTACTTGTAGCTTGTTAGTTCTGATCGTTGTAGAGCCTTTCCTGGTATGACGGTACATCTTTCCTCTCTCACTGTCTAGGGACGTTTGGGTTATTTGTTGGCTTGGGTTAGCAAGCATAATGCTGCTGCTGTTTCTTGGGTGAACATACTTTGTAATTTCTGTTGGGTGTATACCTAGGTGTGGAAAGGCTCAGTTGTTCATTTGAGGTTTTTAAAGAAGGATTTGGCCTTTCTTTATCTACTTCTGACATGAGGATGTAGTCTGTATCCTGCTTTACTCTCCATCTGTCGAGCAGCTATTCTGTGAGAGTCTGTGGTGGGTCTGGTAAATGACATGAGGGAGCCAAGGGCTGGGTCCTCACTTGGCAGGTGGGCGGGCAGCATGGCTCAACATGAGGGCTTTGGAATTATTTCCTGACTGCTGGTTCTAAAGATGAGCCTTAGCCTTCTCATTTGTAAAGTGGGGACAAGAGTATCACCCACTGGGATGCTGTACAGTTGAAATAATGTAATGTGTGACAGGTGCCTCCTATGAAACTGACACCTAGGAAGTATTCAAGCCAATCTCCATCCCTTGCACTGTATTCCTTCCTGTGGGGAGGTGGAGTTGGTGGTCAATGCAAAAAAATACCCTAATGCCCCGATGAAATAAGAAGAAGAATGCAGCTGTCAGCCCCACAGGAGAGCTGAGCCTTGAACTAGGATTTAGGAAGTTTCAGGGGACCATTCTGAATAATCTTCCAAGAGATCATTGAGAAGAAGACATGACCAGTACATATATATGTGGAGGTATCTTTTAGTTGAGCTGTATCTCCAGCTGTAGAGGGAGGAGACAAGCTTTAACACTTTCTGTATATCCACTTTGCTCTTGGCACTTGTCACACCTTGGATGATTTAATCTTTGCAACATCCCAGAAGGCCATATTGTTGTCCTCATTTATAGAGTGAAGAGTTAATGCTCCTCCTATACAAAAAGCTCCCACCAATCAATAAGAAAAGAGCTCTTTAAAAGAAAAATGGGCAGGGACACCTGGGTGGCTCAGCTGGTTAAGCGGCTGCCTTCAGCTCAGGTCATGATCCCAGCGTCCTGGGATCGAGTCCCACATCGGGCTCCTTGCTCAGCAGGGAGACTGATTCTCCCTCTGCCTCTGCCTGACTCTGTCTGCCTGTGCTTGCTCTCTCTCTCTCTCTCTCTCTCTGACAAATAAATAAATAAAATCTTAAAAAAAAAATAAAAGTGGGCAGCCAAACTAACAGGGAACTAACAAGTATACAAATAACTAATGCGCCTTTAAAACTGTGCTTTCCGTAGAAATTCAAAATACGCATCTGAAAAGAACACAATAACACTACATATAGATTAGCACACGGTTTTTATTGTGCTAGCACAAAAGAATGCACCGCCATTGGAATTAGTGAGGTAGGCAACTATCTGTCGGCGTGGGAAGATACCCATACGCTGTCGTTAGGTGATAAAAAGTAGGTTACATAAGTGTGCATAATGTTACTTTAACGTGGTAGTGTGATAAAATCAATTTGTGTTTATATCTGTAAGAGAAAGAGCTATAAAGATATACAACAAAATCTTAATGGTGGTTATTTTGTGCGGATGGGTTGTATAACATTTGCTTTTTTCTTCAGACTGTTTATTGTCCACGTTATTTTCCAGTAAACATTTATTACTTTCATACATAATCAGAAAAATCAATATAGGAGTTTCCTGTTGTGGGGGGAGAAAGAAGCTAATGAAATATCCTTCCATAGGGCACTGGGTGGTCCTCCAGTGATTGCTTTAGAAATATCTGAAGTGGGGATGTGTCGAAAGTCAACCTTTCTATGTATTTTTAAAAATATTTATTTATTTGAGAGGAAGAGCACGACCACGAGAATGGGGGGCCGGAGGGGCAGAGGGAGAGGGAGAGACAGAATCTCAAGTGGACTCCGTGTTGAGCGTGGAGCCCGACCTGGGGCTCGATCTCACGACCCCAAGATCATGACCCGAGCTGAAACCAAGAGTTGGACACTTAATCAGCTGAGCCACCCACGCGCCCCTCCAGCTTTCTGTATTTAACAGCAACTAAAATATCGAAAGGAAACCCAGAAAGTAAAGAGTAACATCCAGATGTACAAGACTGTGGTGAAGCAGATGCGATCGGGCTGCAGGCGGGATGTAAATGGGCATAACCCCTTGGAAGAGTGGTGTTGCAGGGCATGGACAGCCGTGAAAGTATCCTGCCCTTTGACCTGAACTCTTTGAAAAATTTCTTGAGGCACTGATGTAAAAATGCAAAAATCCTCACGTATGAAGATATTCATTGCCCTAGTCCATACAAAGCAAATCTATTTGTCAAACAAAAATAAATTAAAACTCAAATGTCCAACAGTTGAGGAACAGCTTGATAAATTATGAACATAAGAGAGTACCATATGCTATTTAAAATAATCATTTTGAGAATCAGAAGAAACATGGTAACATTTTATGGTGTGATCGTTGAGATCGTTGAGAGGAAAAAGTACTATATGAGACTTGATCCCAGAATCAAAGCTATGGGAAATATGTTTGATTTGTACAAATATTAGGAAGGATTACACAAAAGTGCATGTGGGTGGTGGCCATGAATGTTGCTCCTCACTTTCACATTTTCTTTAAATTATAAAATAGTTGTGAAAGTTGAAACAATACAAAAGTGTAAAGACCTGCTTTGCCTCTGTGCCGGTTCCATTCCCTTGACTTTTTATTTTGGTTTATTTTATTTTTTTACAATTTTTTAAAAGTAACATAGGGGGGCGCCTGGGTGGCTCAGTTGGTTAAGCGGCTGCCTTCGGCTCAGGTCACGAGCCCCATGTCCTAGGATCGAGTCTCACATCGGGCTCCTTGCTCAGCAGGGAGCCTGCTTCTCCCTCTGCCTCTACCTGCCACTCTGTCTGCCTGTGCTCGCTCCTGCACTCGCTCTCAATCTGACAAATAAATAAAATCTTTAAAAAAATAAAAAAATAAAAAAAATAAAAGTAACATGGGGCTCAACATGGGGCTCAAACTCATGACCTTGCGATCTACAGACTGAGCCAGCCAGATGCCCCTCCTTTCACTTTTTAAGGTCAAAGTTTTAAACAGTGTGTACTCTTTTGTGTGAGCATTTTGCTTGGCACGTACCTGAGATTCATTCATGTTTTGCTTCGCTGTAGTTCATATACATATGCATATATTACATCTTTTACTTAATATATACATACAATAAAAATATCAGTAAACATAACAAAATAAAAATGGGATAAAAACTGAGAACACATTTTATATCTATAGTTGAAATTTTTTACTTAGTTTAGATCTACTTGAGTCTTTTTACTGGCTGTGCAGTGTTTCATCATATTAGCCTATTCATGGAATTTGCAAGTGTTTTCATTTTTTCCTGCAGCACACAATGTTACAATTGGGCTTACACTCTGTAGTGCACCTGTTAAAATATGGCTGATAGACTTTTGCAAATGAAATTTCTTGGTCAAAGGCCATGTGTATTTTAAATTCTGTTGGACACTGCCAAATTGTCTGTCCAAAGGGATATATACACGCCTACATTGTGTTTTTCCACATCCTTGCCAACACTGGATGTTGGTAATGTTTTATATTTATACAACATTTTTATCTTTTCACTCTGGTATGGGCAATTTTTCTTTTCTTTTCTTTCTTTTTTTTTTTTTTTGAAGGAAGACCTTTTTTTTTTTAAGATTTTATTTATTTATTTGACAGACAGAAATCACAAGTAGGCAGAGAGGCAGACAGAGAGAGGAGGAAGCAGGCTCCCCACCGAGCAGAGAGCATGATGTGGGGCTCGATCCCAGGACCCTGAGACTATGACCTGAGCTGAAGGCAGAGGCCCAACCCACTGAGCCACCCAGGTGCCCCTAATTTTTCTTTTTTTAAATTAAGTTTTAATTTTAATTCCAGTATAGTTATCATACAGTTTGGTTTCAGGTGTGCAACATAGTAATTCAACAACTGCATGCATGACCTGGTGCTCATCATGACAGGTGCACCCCTTACTCCCCATCAGGTGATTACATCCCCAACTCATCTTCCCTTTGGTGACCATCAGTTTGTTCTCTATAATTAAAAATCTGTTTCTTGGTTTGTTTCTCTCTCTCTCTTTCCTTTGCTCATTTATTTTGTTTCTTAAATTGCACCTATGAGTGAAATAATATGGTATTTGTATTTGTCTTTCTCTGACTTATTTCAATTAGCGTAATACCCTTTAGTTCTTTCCACATTGTTGCAAATGGCAAGATTTCATACATTTTATTGCTGAAATTATATTCTATCCTATATATACCACATCTTTATCCATTCATCTCCTGATGAACAATGGATGAGCACTAATCTTCTGTTTACTGTCTCTGTGAACTTGGAAGTTCCTTTATCTCTGTCCTTCAGTTCCCTGTTCTTCAGTATGGGAGAGTGGCTTCTGTAATTTCTGTGTTTTATAATTTGTTCTGATTTCCTGTGGGGTCATACACGTGGGCAATTTTTTGTGAATGTATACAGCTTGAACATAATAGTCTGTGTTTGGTGGTTACAGAGCTCTAAATATATTAAAGCAAGTTAACTGTACTATTCAGATCCTCTATATTCTCACTTTAAAAAATTCTTTCTTCTATTCTTTGTTAAGTGATCTCTACACTCAACGTGGGCCTCAAACTCATGACCCTGAGATCAAGAGTGGCATGCTCTACCCACTGAGCCAACCAGGTGCCCCTAATTTGTTTTTTTTTAATGTGAAGATATGCTGCCTCTCAACCTAGAGTAGTTAGAGCATTTACATCTTTGGGGGAAATAACTAATATTTTGTCATATTGCTGCCAGCTTTTTCTGTGTTTTCTTTTTGTGGTACTCTTGTTCTTTTCCCCCTGATTTCTTGCTTTTGGCTGAATAGTTCAAGTTTTCTTTGCTGTCCTCCTTTTTTTCCTTTAGTGATTTAGAGGTCAGAATTCCTATATCTATATGTCAGGTTAGTGTTCTTAAAATTTATCTCCTGATGAACCTTTTAGCATTAGGAAGTTTTCATCTTAGTGTTAATATTCCTTATCTTGAAGTATGCTTTATCTAACACATAGGTACATTATATTTCTTGAGATTAATGTCTGCACAGAATGTATTTCCTATCCTTTTACTTGTAACCTGTCTGTGTTTTTAATGTATGCCTCTCATAAGCAACATTTAGTTGTACCTTTTAATTTTATTCAATATGGTTCATCTTTGCCATTTAATTGGAGTGGTTAAGCCACTTACATTTGATGCAATTATTGATATGGTTGAGTTTAAGTTTACCAGCTTGTTATTTGTTTTTTATTTGCCCTACCTGCTTTTTGTTCCCTTTTTTCACTTTTCTTTTAGGCTAATATTTGTTAATATTCCATTTAACTTCTTTATTGTATTTTTAGCTATACCTCTTCAAAAACATCAACAGTTTCTCTAGAGATTACAATACACATTTTTAAACCTATCACTATGAAGTCAATATTACACCATTTCAAATATAATGTAAAAATCTTATGACAACATATTATCAATTCTTCTCTTATGACTTTGATACATTGTCATAGAATTTACTTCTATGTGTAAGTCACATAAAACATTTGTCTTTATTGATATACTTTTATAGAAATTATATAAAAATATTTACCCACATACTTACCATTTCCAGTGATCTTTATTACTTTTCTCAGGTTTGGTTTTTCCTTTAGGATTATATCCCTTCAGCCTGAAGAACTTCCTTTAGCTTTTCTTGGAGGGCATATTCGGTAGAAATGAATTCTCTTGGCTTTTGTTCTGTTAGAATTGTCTTTATTTTGAAAGATATCTTTGTTAGATGTAGAATTCTAGGTTGACAGTTTTCTTTCAGCAATTTAGAGATGGCTTTGGATTTGTCTTATAGATTCCATTCTTTCTTTTTTTTAAAATTTATTTATTTGACAGAGATCACAAGTAGGCTGAGAGGCAGACGGGGTGGGAGGGGGAGCAGACTCCCCGCTGAGCAGAGAGCCGGATGCGGGGCTTGATCCCAGGAGCCTGGAATCATGACCTGAGCTGAAGGCAGAGGCTTAACCCACTGAGCCACCCAGGCACACAGATTCCATTATTTCTGATGAGAAATTACCTGTCATGGTCATTGTCGCTTTCCTGAACGTCACATGGTTTTCTCGTTGGCTGCTTTTAAGAGTTTGTCTTCATCTTTGGTTTTTAGCAGTTAGACTATGATATGACTAGGTTGGTCTCATTATATATTTCCTGCTTGGGTTCCTGGACTTTCTCAGAGCAATGGTTTGATGTCTTTCATCAGTTAAATGTTTATAAGACATTATTTTTTCACATACTTCTTCTGCCCTGATCTCTTTCTCCCTTCTTTTTTTTTTTTCAATTATACAGATGTTAGACAGCTTTTATTACTCCACAAGTTTTGGATGCTGTATTGTATCTTTATTGTTGTTGGTGTTGTTGCTGTTGTCTCCTTCTTCCCTGTGGCTTAGCTTAAGCTAATTTCTACTGACTTATCTTCACATTCACCTATTCCTCATTTTCTCCTCTCTCTAGTCTGCTGCCAAACCCATGCAATGAATGTTTTATTTCAGATGTTCCCTTTTTTCAGTTACAGAATTTCTATTTGGTTCTTTCTTAGAGTGTTAGTTTTTTTGTTGATGTTTTCTTCTTATGCATCCATTCTCTTCATCTTTCCCTGTTATGTTTTAACATATTTATGATAGAAAGCCCCTTTCTGCTAATTCCAACATCAAGGTGATCTATGGTTCTGATACTTTTCCCCATGGATTGTGGGTCATATTTACTGCCTTCTTTGCCTGTGTAGTAATTTTTTGTTGCCTCTTGGACATTATGGATCATACATCATAGGAACACTAGATCATTATTCTCTGCTAAAGATTATTGGATTTTATTCTTACAGGAAGTTGATCTACTGTTAGGTAGATCATCCTTAGAACCTTGGTTCTAGGCTATGTTTGTGTAAGTCTGTCTTGGTTTTGCTTTTGATCCTACGGTGCATCCTTTAGTTCTGGGATGTGCTTTTTGTTACTGTACTTTGGCTTTTCTGAGGTTTCGGTACAAAGTCTAACTTGGAAAAACTTCAAGTCCAAACTCTATCTCCTGGGACTGGCTAGCTGCTGAAATTTCTGCTTCACTTTTAGACTGTGGCTGTTACTTCCCAATGGGGTCTTTGGGGTCTTGTCTTACATGTTGCAATATCGGAGTTAGCCAGTAATTTAAAGGGAATTTGTACACAGAATTTTAGGTTTCCCTTTTCTGGCTAAATTCCTTTTCAGGAAAGTTTCACTTTTGTTTTATTATCTGGTATTTTATTTCTATCTTTTTTTTTTTTTCATAGTTTTTTCCCCCTCTTTTGCTTTGCTGATTGTTCTACCTTAAGGCTGTTCAGACTAGCTATGGATTTCTTTCTTTTCAGTGGTGTTTTTTGAGAGGAAAGAGAGACAAAATGAATGGGTTCAATCAGCCATCTTGGGCTGGATGTCTTTTTAAAAATACTTTGCAAATTTTTCTTGGATACAATGTTCATGTTTTTTAATACATAAAATTATATATTTTTTAAAAAATTCATTGATTCTTACTTTTACCCGTGAATATTTTTGTGGTTTTCTGAGTCATCATTCAACTGGCCTCTTCTTTGCCCATCTAAAATCCTATCGGTATTTTCCAAGGCTTGGCTCAGAATTTGCTTTTCTGTGTTATCTTGTCTGAACCTATCAGCCCTGAATGAATATGTATATATAAAATGCCGATGACAGAGTCACATAGAAGACCCACATTTATCTTTTCACTTAATGATGGAAATACTTGGTACCTGAATATGTTGTGCTTTTTTTTTTTTTAAAGATTTTATTTATTTATTTGACAGAGAAAGAGAGACAGCGAGGGAGGGAATACAAGCAGGGAGAGTGGGAGAGGAAGAGGCAGGCTTCTTGCCGAGCAAGGAGCCTGATACTGGGCTCGATCCCAGGACCTTGAGATCATGAACTGAGCCAAAGGCAGACGCCTAATGACTGAGCCACCCAGACGTACCATGTGTTGTGCTTTAATTGAGTTTTGTGGACCCATGAAAAGATTTCAGTCATGTAAGGAGAACGTATTAAACTTTAAAAATATGGACACGTACTCATGAAAAATAACATGAAACATAGATGCCTTGCTTTGATTTTTTTCCTGACACAGAAGATCCTCTTACTGTTTGCTGAAAGTAGCCAGCTGGGGTGGTTTGGCTCTGGGGGTGATGAAGATGATGACGATGAGAACAACTAGTATTTATTGAGCACTTACTGTATGCCGAGCAGTGTGCTATGGCACTTTGGACTCCTTATGCCTTCAAACAGCCCTGTGAGGTAGAAACTTACAATTCTTCTTATTTTTTGATGAGAAAACCAAGGCTTAGGGAGGTTAAAGAACATGCCCAGTGTCACACTGCTAATCAGTGAGATGAAAGTGCTTTCTGTGAAAAGTTTAAATTGAGTATTTTAGGAGTTGGAACTATTCACAGCAGATTTGGGTGCAGAGGGGAAGCGAAGGGATTGGTAGCGTGGCTTTCTGATAATGAGATGACCCCTGAGACCCCAGTGAAGTCACAGACGTGAAGGGGATTGACACACATAGAGCAAATGGAACATTGACATTTTACCAGAAGGCACCACTGAGTGGATTATATTATACCTAGTGTCTGACCTGACTGGGCTCTAGGCATTGTCTCATCGTCTTCCTCTGTATTGTCTCCCAGAGGGACTTACTCAGATCCTCCTCATGGTTCAGGAGCAGAGCTGAGCCTAGAATCTCACTCTCTTGACTCCTGGCCCCACAGATTGCTAGGGCAGCTGACTTCCTTTGCTCCTCCTGTGGCATCAGTTCTACACAGTCGGGCTTGTCCATTCCCTACCCTGTTGGGATCCCTTGAGTGCAGCTGTATTTCTTTTCTTCTTTCTTTCCTTCTTTCTTTCTTTCTTTCCTTCTTTTAAGATTTTATTTATTTTACAGAGAGAGATCATAAGTAGGCAGAGCAGCAATGAGAGTGAGAGGGGGAAGCAGGCTCCCCGACAAGCAGAGAGCCTGATGCGGGGCTCGATCTCAGGACCCTGAGATCAGGACCTGGGCCGAAGGTAGAGGCTTAAAACCCACTGAGCCACCCGGGCACCCCCGTTTTCCTTTTTCTTTTAAAAAAGATTATTTGTTTGTCAGAGAGAGAGAGAGAGAAGGAGAGAGGCACAAGCAGTGGGGAGCAGCAGGCAGAGGGAGAAGCAGGCTCCCCCCCGAGCAAGGAGCCTGATGCGGGACTTGATCCCAGGACCCTGGGATCATGACCTGAGTCAAAAGCAGACACTGAAGTGACTGAACCACCCAGGCATCCCTATAGCTGTGTTTCTAAACAGCCTCCGGAGGGCAGCTGCAGAGGAGAGCTGCTTTTTATCAAAACAAGCTCTTGCTCAAAAGGAAGTCCTTTGGCCAACACTGGTTTCCCTACCACCGTCCAGGTATCAAATGAGCAAGTTCTGGAAACCCAAGGTACGGCGTAGTGGTTGTAATTAATAGTACTGTATTATATATCTGAAGGTAGCTAAGAGAGTAAACCTTAAGTCTTCTCATCACAAAAAAGAACTGATGGTTCAGTGCCATGATGGAGGTGTTAATTAACACTAGAGTGATCATCATTCTGCCGTACGTAAGCGTACCAAAGCGGCACGCTGTGCCTTTAAACATACGCAGTGTCCATTAGATCTCAGGAAAGCTGGAAAAAAGGAAGCCACTTCTGTGGCATACGTGGGAGAGACGTGTCCACAGGCCCAGAGCACGTGAGGTGACAAGTGAGTCGTGTCTTCGAGTCTGTCCTCTCCTCATGGTTTCTGTGACCTGAAGTTTCCTGTGGACTTTGTCTTAAGTATCAGGACAAGGGATGAACCTGAAGTTCAGGGGTAGTTGTTTCTGGAGGTGTTTCTTGTTGTTTTGTTTTGTTTTTAATGAAGTCCAGCTTTGAAAGCTGGTGGCACTGCTCGTCTCACTGAGAATAGCTACACTTTGGATGGAGTATCTACGGATGGTGACACAGCACTTCCCTTGGTCCTGTTCCCTTACCCTGGGAGCAGCAGTGGATCACACGAGGGCAGAGACTACACTCCCCTCGCTTCAGATGCTGTAGAAATTACCTCCACCCTTCACTCTGGCAGATTCAGATGTGCCCTGGTTGTGTCCCATACAAAGCCAGGCCCGAGAACGTGAGATGAAGAATGGCACACACCTGCCTCACCAGGCCATTGGGACGCAGCAAGGCCAGTCCTTCTAGCTTGGGGAATTGTCAGTGCAGGGGGACTGGCCAGGAGGTGAGAGGGTACAGTGCAGTTGGGGTTTGGGTGGGAAGAATGGCAGTGCTCAGAGATGGGACACCAAATGGAGTGAGGATGTCTGGGAACAGCATTGCCCTGGCCAGCTGTGCCCTCCTCTGGGCAGACCTCGCTCCTGGCTCTCCAGCCTTGCGGGCTTCCCTTAGAAGTGCTTCTCCAGGAGTAATAGCATCTTTCTTTTTGGATGCTTCATCTGTGCCAGGTGAGGGTCTTTTTTAGCATAAGCACATTTAATTCTTTAAGAAAATCTAAAAAGTGAAAAATCACGCCTAAAGTCTGAATGGCCTCATTAATATATTAAGAATTATATCATTCAACATCAGAAAGTATCTTTATTTTTGCAAAAAACCTCAGCAGGGGTAGCCGGAGAACAGCACAGCCTAATAACTTCAGTGACCACATTTTTCACTGTCAAACCGGTTTTGCAAAATACAGTCTAACGATTATTGTTCCACATCGCTGTTTTGGATGACCTGGAGAGGTCTCTATGGAAATTAGCGAATAGTCAGAATATAGGATTATTTCAAAGAAAGGCAGTTTTACGACTTTATAGAAATACAATAATAACAAGCCTACGTTTCACAGGACAGCTGGGTGAGGTTCTCAGGCTTTGTGTGCAATTAGCTCATTAGTCCTTATGACACCAGCATGAAGTGAATGCTGTTACCTCTCTCCCTTTGCAGGTGGGGAAGGGCAGGGTGGGGTTGGTGACGGATCTGTGCTCATTTGCCAGTAGGTGGTGGAGGTAGGATGGGAGTCCAGCTCTGCCTGGCTCGGGTAGCTGGTTATTTCTGTCACTCTCTTGCTGGGGTTGGGTGGGGTGATAGCTTCTTCTGCAGCCACACACACGCTGGTCTCCTGGACACTGTGCCTGCCAGAGGTCTTGGTCATTACAGATCCATGGTTAGACGCCGGGGATCCTGGGATCTAGAGCCAGACTGCACATCAGTTGCTGCCTCCATCTCTGCTTGGATTACTTCAACCTCTCCTTTCTCAGTTTGTGAATCTGCAAAGTGGGGATAAAAATAGAACCTACCCAAATCTGTCAGGGAATAAATTCTGGCCGGGTGGTACCTGGAAGGCAGGTCACGTGCTGTAAACGTAAGCCATCATCATCATGGCGGTAGGTGTTCATCTAGAAATTTCCCCACCCTGCTTCTGGTCCCATCTTCAGAGTAAAATGTCTCTTTGGACACATTTCTCCCAGGGGTCCTCTGGTCACCTTGACCTCATCTTGTCTGTGAGAGCCACTTGTTTCTAAGGTAAACCTGTTTTAGTCTACCATAATTGTTTCTTTCTTGAACAAGTAGAACTTCTCTCTTGATGTCAGCGGGCCATGTTGGAAAACAGTGCTGCCTTAGAATAAGCCAGCATAAAAAGCATCAAGAGCCTTGGGTGAAGCTCTATTAATTATCTGTGTACTTGATGCCTCAAATGTGAATCATGGTTTTCATTTTCCTCTCAAGAACGTGAGCTGCCTGCTTTGAATTCAGGAGAACAGTGTTTTTAAAAAATTTCCCTACTCCTTTGTCAGCATTCAGAATTACTGCCTGAGGGCTTTCTTCTTCCTCTTCGGAGAATCTAAAGGTAGGCTGAGTGCTTTTTGGATTAAATTTAATTATTTCAAGTTTGCAAAAAAGAAGAGAACAGAACTTTGTGAAGGTTATACTCCAGAAAGAAGTGTTCCCATTGTCAGTTTTTTTGTTTCTGAGGTGTTTTTAAAACCAGGCTCCTGGGTTTTTCTGCTGGCTTTGTTGGAAGTCATGAGCCCCTGCCTACAGAGGGAAGTCGGAAAGCAGGTCTCATTCTGGAGTGAGCCAGTTTGACTTCACACGGAACGGAGTCAAGTCCTAAGTACAAATCAATGTCAGATAGAAATGAGTCCAGGCGTAATTTCTCTGTGTGGCTTTGGGTTATGAAAGCATTTGTCCTGTTCCACTGCGAGCTTCTTGAGAGGAGGGCTCTGACTTTTGTGTTCACCACTGTCCGTCCCACCCCTGATACATGCCTGGCACATAGTAGGTGCTCACGAAATATTGAGCTTTTGCTGAAATCACCTCACTACAGCTGGCACCTGTGTCTACTGTGGGAAGGAACTCTTCCAGTTGGGATCCTCTGGGCCTATATACAGGAAGACAGAGGTCAAGGCTTGCCCTTTAGATGTACAGAGAAGCTCAAAGGAGAAGTTGAGGGAGGCCATGGGTCACTCAGGTTGGACCACTTTTCCTCCTGAGGGAGAAATGCAATAAGGAAAAGTCCAGATGCTATAGTGAGATACCCTGTGGGTTTGTGGCTCTATGTCAGGTCCCCAGGAAAGGTGACTTCCAGCCTTCTCCCATTGGGCTCTGTCATTTAGAGGCTGTGCAGGCTAGCACCAAGCAGGGAGATGGCAAAGGTGACGGTGTGGTAGTGTGGCCATGTGTGTGTTTGATTTAAATGTCTGGACAGACACCTGGTCTCCATCCCTGACAGGGCTCATGTCCAGAGCTGACTCTCTACAGCCTTCTTGTGTGGGGTCCTCAGTGGGGTCAGACCTGTTTCCTTAGGCATAGACTTCACATTCAGTTACTTCCCATCTCTTCCTAGGGCGTGGGCTTTTTCACATGGCTGTGTTACCTCTTAGCCAAAGTTTACCTCTTCCAGAACCACAGCATTTCAAAATGTTACCTTTGCTCAAATTTTTTCCTTTTATTTTAAATAAGCAGTATTTTAAGATTATAACACAAATAAATGTAAGCTCAGTGCAGGAAACTTCTATACTATGGAGAGAAAAAAGGGAAGAAAGTGAAATTATTTATGATCCTACTAGCCAGAGAAAAACCACAGTTAACATTTTGGTTTGTATTCTTTTAGTTTTTTTTTTCTCCTCTGCCATAATACATAATACTTTTCTGCACAAAAGGTCTGCCTTGTCTAAAATATAATTTTGTAGACTGCCTTTTCCATTTGGCATTATACCCTCATTATCTTCCTATGCTAATAAATATTCATCCTCAACTTGTTTTTGTAAAAGCTGTGAAGGCTGGCAGGATATACCACCCCAAAATATGCCACTTTAACATAAAGATTATTTTGAGTTGAAGGCAGCTGAGACAGATGAGGAAGGCTCCATGCCTTCCCCCTTTTTACCTAAAAGTGGGGCATACATTTTCAAGAGTTTCCCCCCTCTCTCCTGTACCAGGAGGGACAGAAATTAGTCACTGGAGACAGCTTTGGACCCTATCAGTTTGGAGATGGCATTGGAGGAATTCACATAACAAACCACCAACTAGCTTTTTTGTGCCACTAGTTTTCTCTCATCTGTTGATCTTCCCACAGTTTGCTGCCCTTGAAAGTGCTAAAAACACTTTTCCTTTGTCCTTTCATTTCTCCACAAATTTATTATTCTTTACAGGGGATGCTGTACAAGCTGGAGTTCTAAGCACAGCTTTGAGCTACTCATTTTTCCTTGGGTATCTCCCATGTGAACCTATAGGATACATGTTAATAATATAGGATACATGTTAATAAAGACAAACATGTTTGTCTTTCTGTTGTTAATTTATCTTTTGGCATAGTGGTTCCAGCCAAGAACTCAGAAGGGTATCTTCCCTATAGCTGCAACACAGTGCATTAAACTAAGACAAATAATTTGATACAGCTTGCTGGTGGTGGACATCAATCAGTAGGCTGTTCCTGGGTTCAGGCTGATGTGAACAACACTGAGTTGAACCTTCTGGCTCATGCGTTTTGTGCACATCCCTGATTATATTCTTAGACTTAATTCCTGGATGAGGAATTTCTGGGACAAAGCGTGTTTTTCCTCTACTTATGCCAAAGGGCAGAAAGGTTATACCAGTTGACATTCCTCTTTGCAGTGCCTAATCTGTCTTATTCTTCTCATCCTTTCTGCTCAAACGTCCCTTGCTGGAGGAACCTTTGCTGAACATATTGGTCAATGTCCCATCCCACACCCTATCATATCCCCTGTTTTAGTGTTTGAATATACTTATTTTAATCAGAAACGATGCTGTCCATTATACATTGGCATCCTTGTTTATTGTCTGTCCCCACTCAGCAGGTTGTAAGCTCTGTAAGTACAGGAACCTTGCCTATGGGGGTTGCTGCTATTGGGCAAGGCCTTTCCATCCCTCCTCCATTTCCACCCTACCTGTGCATCTTGGTGTGCACGACAAGTTTGCCGAATGAAGAAATGTTTCCTCACACTGCAAATAACTCGTATTATGCATTTTCAAAAAAAAAAGGTTGTTACCTTTATTCTAAAACAAAGGATGACAAACAATTTAATTTATTGCTGGTGACCAGTGGCCCTCAGGTGGTCCTTTGGTTCCTTTGGTGTATTGAGGTATAAGGCACCTTTCCCATGCATAGTGGAGGGTTTTAATTAATGTGGTTTCTTATAGTTTAAATGTTTTTCTTTCTATGTGAAAGGCTATGGACACTATGTTTACTTAAAGCAGGTGATGTTTCTTTTACAATTTGCAGCTGCTAATCTGAAAAGGGCCTTGAAAGGAGATAGTCATCTTATTAGAACTGTGTGTAAAGTAAGAGGGAATAGGTTTAGCTTCAGGTCTAAATAGCTCTCCTGTGGTTAAGTGCTTGAGTATGGGGCATGCCTAGGGGCTTTTTAAATTGTTCACTAGTTCTTAGAGAGGAATGGTCTCGATAGTTGTGTTCTGCATGAGTGAGATATTACAGTTCTTGTTACTGAGTTTGTGTTCCCCTGGAGTACAGCAGGAGACTATATCATCTGGCTACTCTGGTAGTTAGAGGTTGAACAGGTAGTTCATCCAGAGAATACAGGCAGTGGCTGTGCATCTGGGGCACAGCTGGGCGATGCTGTCAAGGCCCATGCATCAGGACTCTGAATCTGACCTGCTCTGTCCAGGGTTTTATCAGCTACTTGGATAAAGACATAGACAGCAGGCTTATCAAATTTGCGAATGACACAAAACTGGGATGGAAGTCTAATATGTAGGATAATAGAATCAAGATTCATAAAAATCTTGGCAGGAATGATGGGCCTGGAACTAACAAGGTAAACCCTAACCGGATTACATGTGAAGTCTTGCAGCTCCCTTCTGCAGAGCCAGGAGCAGCTGCCAGCAATGGGAGAGGCCTGGCTCAAAGGCAGTTTGAATACAGAAGACCAAGTAAGGACTGCGGGCTTCCTAGATGCTAATTTTTAAAATTAATTATGCCTCATATGCTTTTTAAAATTAATTATGTCTTGTATGCTACTGATGGCAGTAGGACCTCACGATCTGGAGGATGGTAAATCGCCTCATAGCACTTCTTTCCTGGAGTACCTCTTCCAGTTCCTCTCTCCCTCCCCCTCTCCCAACCTGTACTGGCTTCCAGCCCCCAAATGAGCTCTGACTTTCTCTGGGCAGCTTCCCCTGAGCCTGCAAGATGGATGGTGCCCCTTCTTCCCCATTACAGTGCTCACCAAACCATGTGGCTCTTGCCTCATTGTCCATCTTCTGCTTTGGGTCAAGGACACATAGGGCCTCTGTCTGCCTTATTAGATGCTCCTCCCTGAGCAGTGACCCTGTGATTGGCTCACAATAGATGCCCAGTGGATGCCCTGACTGGTGGTATGACCCCTCTCAGAGTACGGGGCAGGACTCTAGACCTCACACCATTGGATCTTGTACCCCGCTTGCCAGTGACAGGTTTGCAGACCCTGTGCTGTGGGGAACAGGGCATGGAATTGTGGATGCTTAACTAGACCGTGCCCAGGTGTGGACCGCCAAGGAAGGAGAGTGTAGACCGTCCTAGGGGTTCCAGGACCTCACCGGGGATGTCAGGAAGAAGGGATAATGCAGTTCCTCGAATGAAAGAGCTTTAAAACAGGTGGCACTCTCCAGCAACATCCCGCTGCTTGCTTGGTGGGCATCACCGATTAACCGTGAAAGCGAGTGCTGGAGCGGGAGTTGAAAGCCAGTGATCCTAACAGCCACTCCATCAACAGCACACCCTGCCTGGGCTCTCCCTGGCTGCCAGGCACTTTGTGTCACAGTGCCCCCGGCCTCCGGGTGGGGTTTGGTGCTCCTGCTGTCTGTGTGGGACAGATGACGACGCTGAGACCTTCTTCCAAGTCAGGTAGTAAGCAGCTGATGACTAAAATCTGCTCCTACTTCAGGAGACACTGACGCTATGATTCTGCTGCCTTGGAGTTTAGTAACAGCCCCTCCAGTGTCTTTAATTGAAGCACTTCTGTGGCTGGGACTTTGGGCCTGCCTTGTAGAGGCCCCTTCCGCCTCCTTTGTCTGTTTTCAGGTGGGGAGCTGACCCCCTAGTGCCTCAGTGTATGATCCTGGGAGGCTGGTGCTGGTTCCCCTCCTCTCCCAGGACGGCAAGTGGCCCAGCTCATCTGCATTAACACGTGACGCTTGTCCTCTGCAGGCCTTGAGGTCGTGTGGGGTGATGGGCAGAGCTCCCAGGCCCAAAGCCAGACAACCCTGGGTTTGCGTCCCTGCTGCCGCTTAACTAGCTGCAGAATCGCCATCCGATCACTTAAGCTCTCTGAACCTCAGCTGTGAAATGTGGAATTAGTCTCCAGTTCTGTAGAGCACTTGACCCCGGGGCGCACTTGACACAAGATGGCTCACGTCGCTCTCTGCTTTCAGGTTCTCAGCTGTGTGGCCCATGGGCGAGGTTGGTAGAAAGCTGTTGTCTAGATGAGCTGAGCCTTTCCATGAAAACCAGCTGACTCCGGATTTCCACCTGTGTGGGGCTTGGGGAGCTTTTCTGCCTCGTAGGGGTCGGGGGGAGGGAAGGGCAGAATCAAATCCTCAAACTCTCCTGGCCTCATGCAGCCCAGGTCGGGTCTGTATCTCTCTGCCCTTTGTCATCCTGGCCTGGCTATGCTTGGCCTTCCCAGTTGTTGTTGTTGTTGTTGGTGGTGGTGGTTGGAGTTGTGTGTGTGTGTCCTAACTCATTTTTCCCAACTGTCTCTCGTAGCCAGAAATATGATTACAGACCATTTGTTGGAGGGGATATCAACAACTGTATGGGTGTTTTTTGTTTGTTTGTTTGTTTTGTTTTGTTTTTTTTAATTCTGAAATCGTGGGCAGAGAACATCCATTCCTCAACAGATTCCTTCCTCTGTTAGACTCCAGGCGAGAACTCTGGCTCCTGGAGACATAGCGGCAACCCGACGGAGAAAGTCTTTGCCCCTGTGGAGCTTGTATGCCAGTCCAGTGAGAAAGACTAAAATAAGCACAGAAATAAAAATATAGTCTGTTGGATGGTGACGAACGGTTGATAAAAGGGCAGCCGAGCAGGAGAGGGAGGACTGGTTCGCAGCGGGAGCTGCTGTTTTATGTGGAAGTGTTTGAGAACACCTGGCTGACAGGAAGCTATTTGAGTAGAGACCTGAAGCCAGGGAAGGGTGAGCCTTGCAGGTGTCTGGGAGGTACGTTCCAGGTAGAGGAAACGGCAAGAACAGAATCCCGATGTGGGGGCACGCTTGGCAAGTTCAGGGGCCCCCGGGGAAGCCGGTGCGGCTAGAATAAAAGCGAGAGAAGCACCTGTCCGGGAGGGCTGTGGATTGGCCAGCCTGCCCTTGGCGGGGAGGGCCAGATGTCATCCTCACCTCTGCTAGTCCTCCCTGCTGGGCCAGTGGCAGCCCCAGGGTCCCAGCTTCCAGTTGCAGTGCAGGGTCTAGTGCGGATGCACATGGCTCCCAAGTCCTCGCTGTTCCTGCTGACAGGACTGGAGCACGTCTTCCCCATCGCTGTCCTTGTCCACATCCTCACTGTCCTGGTTCCCTGCACCCCTGCCCCCAGCCTGGGGGACTCCCGGCCTGCAGAGGGGGGTCCCCACTTCTTGCTAGGGCTCCACCTCGTCTTCATCCAGGTCAGAGATGGGATAAATTACACATAGTGTTCGAGTTCAGGACACGGAGTCGGTGCTGTCCTCCATCAGCAGAGGCGGGTGACAGTGCCAGCGACCTTTCCCAGGCCCCGGGGTGGTTTTGAGCGAGGTGGGCTGGAATAGTTTTGCTCAGGTGCAAACAGAAGAGCTTAAAATAACGCCAAGCTCTGTGGGGATCGTGAGGACTGAGTGCCATGGCGTGTGTGAAGCACTCAGAGGTGCTGGGGCAGCGTGAGTCCTGTCCAGTGTCCACCGTCGTCACCACTGGGGGCCTGGGGTAGAGGGACATAGACACAGGCTCTGTGCTTATGCAGCTTCCAGCCTGGTGGGACCCCAGCGGTCTGTAGATATTGGTGTGGTAGTAAGTGTCGCACAGGAAAGTGGACAAGTGTGATGTCACAGTGACTGAGCAGAGGTCACCCGTGTTAACATTTTGGGGATTTTCTTTGCACCTCTGTTTCCTGTTCATGTTTGCATGTCATGTCAATGACAACGACAAAATAGGGGAGCCCGGGATTTTCCCTTCACCTTGTGAGGTCGTCACAGCCAGTCACTGTAAGTGGCCAGCATGTGGCGGAGTCATGTCCTGCAGGGACGTCCACAGCATAATCCCTGGGAGCTGTGGACGTGAGCACAGGTAGATAAGGCTGCTCATTGGGAGTGTTCTTAGGTGGGATCCATCTAATCATGCAGGTCTTTGAAGGCGAAGGAAGAGGAGGCAGAAGAGGGGGCCAGAGAGACGCGGGGTGCACAGTTCCAGTCCTACTCTTGCTGGCCGTGACGTTGAAGGGGGGTCATGAGTTAAAGAATGAGGAAGACCTCTAGAAGCTGGAAAAGGCAAGGAACCGATTGTCCCCAGAGCTTCCAGAAGGGAATGCAGCCCGGCTAGCATGTCCATCTAAGCCCAACGAGAGGTACATCAGACTTTTTTTTTTTTTTTTTTGCGATTTTATTTATTTATTGTAAAGGGAGAGAGAACACTCACAAGTTGGGGGGTGGGTCGCAGATGGAGGGTGAGACAGAAAGGCTCTGAAGATACCCTGCACGGAGCCCAGAGTTGGACCCAGGGCTTGATCTCACAACCCTGAGATCACGACCTGAGCTGAAACCAAGACTTGGGAGGCTGAACCAGCGGAGCCTCCCATGCACCCGCCACATCCCATTGTTGACCTCTAGAACTGGTGGTGTTAAAGCCACTAAGTTTGTGACCGTTTGTCACAACAAAAATAGGAAACTAAAAGGGCTGGGTTTCAGCTCCTCCCACCTGTTCCTGGGCTCCCTGGGGACCTGCTCTGTGCCTCGTTCACTCCTGATTCCCACACCCGGTGCTGCTTCGGGCTCTGAAGACATTAAATTCTTCGCACATGCTCAGGGTTGTGTGTCCGAGGTCAGGGCTGTGGTGTGTCCCTCCATCTCTCTTTCCAAATCCAAACCTTCTTGATGCTGCCCAGTGGGAGTGGCGGCCAGAGCTTAGGGACCTGCTGCCGGCCCAGGCCCATCTCAGCGCAGACCCTGGGGATGCCGTGCTGGCGTAGCTCATGACTAATGAGTTCTTCAGAGGGGACTCCCTGCAAAACAAGAAGGGTTCATGGGGGGAACCCAACACAAGCACACATGTGTTTCGGTGCGGGAAGCTGGATTCCTTGTCACATTTTAAGAAGGACTATTACGGATTGAGAGGTAAAGACAACATCAAAGGGAAAATCCACAGAAAAGAGAAGGGAGCAGAAGTGAAAGGAGAAGTGTCCCGTGGGCCCCTAGTTGCCTCCTGCCTGTCTCTTCCTTACAGAGTGGCTCCAGAGCAGGGACCCACCATGGTTCCCCAGAGATTCAATTTGGATTGGTCTGGGGCAGGGCCAGGCCAGGGGTGTTCTTACAAGTTTCTGGAGTGAGTGTGATATGCAACTCGGGGTCGAGAAGCACTCCCCAGGACCTTCTTGCTCTGTTCTGTTCTCACATCAGAAGCTCTTCAAATCCTAGAAGTCATTCCGTGGTATCGCTTACAGGCCACCCAAGCACTTTACATACGGAGAAATGGAGGTTTAAAGACACAGGTGCCCTCTGAAAGGTTAGAAGGCATTCTTGGCCTCGTGGAGAGCAGGGTCTCCATCTGTAGACTTCCCTGATGGGCGTTGCCAAAAACCTCCGACCAAGATGGTGCCAACAGCTTCCCTTGGTTTTCCCCAAATCCTACTTTAAAAGATCAGCTGACCCTTGGATGGGAACAGACCCCTCTGTCCCACCCTTTCCCTTGATGAGGCGTGAGCACGGGTTCTGAAGCCACACAGAGGTGGCTCTGAGATCTGGCGGCACGGATGCTGCGTGGCCTCTGAGAGCCTCAGTTTGACCATCTGTAAAATGGAGGGAATGTTAGTCATACTCCATAGAATTTGGGTGTGTTTTTTAAAAGATTTTATTTATTTAATTGACAGAGACAGTGAGTGAGAGAACACAAGCAGGGGGAGCGGGACAGGGAGAAGCAGGCTTCCTGCGGAGCAGGGAGCCTGATGTGGGGCTCTATCCCAGGATCCGGGGAACATGACCTGAACCAAAAGCAGACGCTTAATGACTGAGTCACCCAGGCACCCCTTGCTTTGGAATGCACTTGGTGGTGGTCGGCAGTGTACGAATGTTGACCTGACAGGGGAGTGAGTCCTCTCCCGGAGGGAATGATGGTGAGTTTCCAAGTGCGTGTAGGGTTCGAGGAGCTCTAGCTTTGGAATGGAGGCTCACTGGGCATTTGTGCCTCATTTACACCACCTGTGCTGAGCTCAGCCTGCAGGGTCCATCTCCTGTAGGAGCTCAGGCTCCCCGGGAAGAGCCGAGTCCCCTGCTTGCTGTAGGATTCAGGGGATCCGCTGCCTTCCTCTGCATGTCTCTCTTACATAAAAATTTTCCAGGCAAGTAATTGCAGAATGGGGTAACAAGGAGGATAATAGGGGGAGATAATTGTGAATAAATCAGCTTGATTACACTTTTCCCCAAACTCGATTACCCAGATTTGCAGTGCTGTGCAAAATCTCGAAAGCCAATTAAGACCTTCCAGTGAGGACTGCGGAATCTGGGGAAGCCGCTCCCATAAGGCCAGCTGGCTGCCCAACAGCTTGAGAATGGCGAGAATCCCCCTTCTGCTTGGTTATATTTTGGAAACAGCCAGGAAGTTTTATTGTTATGTTTTTACATTACATACACTGGTGAGAAGGTACTGTCTCTTCTGCTGAGAGTGTGTAGAGCAATTTAGAAGCACCTGCGGTATTTTACAAGGCGGTCATTCTTCTTTTTCTTTTTCTGTGTGCTGCATTTCTTTTTTAAATTTTTAAAAATTTAAATCCAACTTACTTAACATACAGGGGTAGATCTTAGGGATTCATCAGTTGTATATAACACCCAGCTCATTCCATCACGTGCCTTCTTTCATGCTCATCCCCTAGTTACCCATCCCCCCCTCCAGCAGCCCTCAGTCTGATTGGCAGTATTGCCCAGTTGCACTGGGTACTGATTCATGTGAAGATGCATGATAACACTCATAAAATAACCATCTCAAAGACTTGGAAATCATTTAAGGCAGAGAAGCAACAGTTGACTTTTTCAGCAGCATACTGCTAGCCTCCTTTTTCAGTATTCCTTGGTCTTTATACTCAGTGTTTTCCTAGCTTTACTGAACTATAATTGACACATAACGGTGTATAAATTTAAGGTGTATAATATGTTGCTCTGATACACTTGTATATTGAGGAATGATTTTCACTGTAGTGGTAGCTAGCACCTGCATTGTGTCACAATTAGTGTATCTTTTTTGTGGTAAGAACATTTAAGATCTGTCTTTGTGCATTTCAAGTATATGACATAGTATTACTAACTGTAATCACCATGCTATACACTAGATCTCTAGAACTTATTCATCTGATAGCTGGAAGTTGCTGCCCCTTCACCACCGTCTCCCTGTTGTTTCCACGCCCCACCTCCAGCCCTTGGTAACCATCATTCTAGTCTCTGTTTCTATGAGCGTGGCTTGTTAGATCCCACATATGAGATCATACAGTATTTGTCTTTCTCTGTCTGATCTATTTCACTTAGCATAATGCTTTCAAGGTCCATCCATGTTGTCAAAATGGCAGATGGCCTTCACTCTTATGGCTGAGTAGTGTATGTGTATGTATATATATGCCACATCTTCTACCCATTCATCCATCGTTGGACACATAGGGTTCTTCCCATATCTTGGCTATTGTGAATAATGCTGCGGTGAACATGGGAGTGCAGTTGTTAGGGATAAAGATGTCAATTTGGAAAGACCAAGTAGGGCTGGCCTGGTCCTGGGTACACATGTTGTCTCCCCACCACAGAAGAGCCCAAGTGCTGAGATGGCCTCCTGGGGCCAACATTATTCATGGAGGGCCTGGAGGGAGGGAGAGAAGTTTGGGAAGGAGAAAGTGGGCAGGGAGACAGATCAGAGCACAGGAGGATGGTGCCCCAGGAGCCCAGGGTCAACACTAGCCCCTTTGAATAGGGTCACAGAACCTACTCTGTAGGCAGGATAGTGATGCTTGTTGAAGCACGGCTGCATGAATGAATGAATGAGGAGTAAAAACTAGCATGTATTGGACCTGCTTCCTCTGTGCCAATCATCTCATTGATAATAATTCTTTTCCAGATGAGAAACTGAGGCACACAGAAATAGAGTGATTTGGCTAAGGTCAAACCAAAGGACATGTATTTCAGAATCCGTGCTTCTCATTTAACTGCCTTGCTGTACTGCAAATGAATGGATGAGTTAGTGAATAGATTTCCCTTTTACTGATAAAGAAGTAATGCCACTGAGGGAGAGATCTTCCTACGATTACAAGCTAATCAGCTTTTTTGATTCCTGGTCCAGTGTGCTGCTAACTAAAGCCAGGCTGATTCCTGTGTTCTGCCGGCAGACTCTGGGTCGGCCCGCCGCTCCCGGCACTCAGTGCTGCTCTCTATAGCCTCCCGTGGTTGGCGTCCACAGCAGTGTCCTCTGGCCCATACTTCCAGAAACAGGGGCCTTGGAAATAGCCCAGGATCAGGCTTAGAACGCCTGAGTTTGAGCCGCAGTCTTGTTGCTTGTCCGGCTGAATACCCTTGAGCAGGTCAAGGAGGCTCTCTGGGCCTCAGTTTCCCTCTCTGGACAATGGGACGGCAGTGCCTACTTTTTCACTGTGAGGAGTGACTGAGGGAAGGTGTAACACATGCCTAGCAAGCTCCTGGCAGGTAGGAAGCACTCAGAAAGCGATCAGCTGACCCATCTCCCTCGCTCTGCTTCCTCTCTCCCCTTCTTTCCATCTGGGTGCCTCTGAAGACAGCATCTCATTGACTGTGTTACTAGGAGCCATTCAGACAGTCTGTGTGGGATCAAACCCAGTTCTCAGCAGTGCCGGGGGCTGGGGCCATGCTGTCGCTTGGGACAGAGGAGAAAGCAAGGTTGGCAAATTGGTGTTTCGGCAGGGGAGGGGAGCGGTTGCTGGTAGGGGTATAGCGGCGTCTAAATTCGCAAGTGCTCTGACCCTGTTAGTCCTAACAAACCACTCAACAGATGAGTGCCCCATAAATCCAGGTTCCCTGAGAAGAGAGGGACACCCTTGTCCACTGGGGGCTCTGGCCTCATAAAGTGGGGGGTCCTGGAGACTGTGAAGTGCCCTGTACTCGGGGCCCAGCCAGCAGTCAGCCTACAGCAGCCACAGAGATGAGCCCAGATGTCACACTGCACAGTCGAGCTGGGGGATTCACAGCCACAGCTTGGGGGAGGGGTTGGGGGGGTTGGGGGGTTGCTGGACCCAAGGCAGGTTTTGCCCTCCCAAGTGGGCAGCTTCTTCTTAACTCCGTCATCTGCGTGTTGCCCTGGAGGGATGTGGGCCTGATGTTGCCAGACCAAATTCTTCACTGGCAGCCAGAAATTCAGATTTTGCTGTAAGAGCTCTTGGTTTTTAAATATCGGCCATGAATTATACATTAACAAAAACCAAAACCCACTGAGCTGCCCAAACCAAATGTAGCCTCAGGTTGCTTTCAGTCCAAGGGCAACCAGGTGCCAGCCTCTGGCTGAGGATTCCGTGTGGCGGAAGATTAGGTCTTTATTGAAACAGCTGCCGTGGGTTTGTTTAGTCCTGATGCAGCACGTGTTTATTGAGCGCTTACTGCATGCCAGGCACTGCCCTACAGCTCTGATCAGAAGCGGACAAGAATCCCTGGTGCCCTCTTGGAGCAGGTGTTGTGCTGTGGCCCTTCCACTCAGCCCGAAGCCACTGCATCGTTGCAGCAGCGGTGATGACCCAGCTGTTCTCGTGCCTTCTCTTAGGACGATTTCGAGTGAGCAGATGGATCCCGGCCGTAGAGCCAAGTCATACTAACAGGCAGTGATTGCTTAGTCCTTGACTCCAGCCAGCCGTCTTTGGGGCCACAGAAACCAGCACGGGGGTGTCTGCAACTGTGCAAGGTCAAGCCCAGGTCCATGGGCCAATTTGACTCTGCATTAAGGATTGAGGGTTTGTGTGCAAGTGGCCAGGAAAACAGTGATGCCTACAGATAACTAAAGGCTTTGGGGACAAACGTGAACATCCTTTATCTGCTTGAAAACCACAGGCTTGGCCATGCCTCAGGGTAGAGGGGAAATGTCTGCCTTCCCCATACCTCAGCTGCCGAGCAGGTTGTCATGCCAAGGGCAGGTGTACCCCAGTGTCTTGTCTCATATACTCCCCACATGCTCTCCAACCTGACCTGGCCGCCGCCATCAGCCTTTCCTCAGATCGTGGCTGCCCCCAGCCCTTAGCCTTCCAATCTGTGGTTGTTCTGTGTCACGCATGTGCCTCCTCTCACCTAGCAGCCCAGCTGAAGATCATTCTAGAACATGGACAAGCAGGTCATGGAGAACATGGTCAGGGGCTTTGTTCCAGTCAGGGCTCTGCTGCTGTCTGCCAAGGACTTGGGTAAGAAAGGCCTGCCGCCTCCCTGCCGGCTGCTGACTGACACCAGGAGGAAGTCAGATGAGGTTAGAAGGAAGGAAGAGCTCAGAGACCCTCCAAGGGCCCCTGGCTGGTGTGTCTGAATGAAAATTCCAGCCCAGGGGCGCCTGGGTGGCTCAGTGGGTTAAGCCTCTGCCTTCCGCTCTCAGGGTCTGCCTGGATCTCAGGGTCCTGGGATCGAGCCCCGCATCGGGCTCTCTGCTCAGCAGGGAGCCTGCTCCCCCCCCCCCCCCCGCCTGCCTCTCTGCCTACTTGTGATCTCTCTCTCTGTGTCAAATGAATAAAATCTTAAAAAAAAAAAAAGAAAGAGAGGGACGCCTGGGTGGCTCAGTTGGTTAAGTGGCTGCCTTCGGCTCAGGTCGTGATCCCAGCGTCCTGGGATCGAGTCCCATATCGGGCTCCTTGCTCGGCAGGGAGCCTGCTTCTCCCTCTGCCTCTGCCTGCCTCTCTGTCTGCCTGTGCTCGCTCTTTCTCTCTCTCTAACTAATAAATAAATAAAATCTTAAAAAAAAAATTGTTAAAAAAAAAAAAGAGAAAATTCCAGCCCAGAAGCCCCTTCAAATTAAGTTCTGTCTTCACTAGGTTTTGTCCTGAGTGTTGAGTGGCATTCTGCTCTGCCCCAGTGTTCTGCTCTGCCCCAGCGTTCTGCTCAGTCGGCCTGGTCCATGCAAGGTAGGGAGAATGCTCCAGAGTGCTTTACGCTCTGACCCAATTCCTGAAGACTTATTTAATCCAGGAGCGAATGCTTCACTGGGCATTCTGGAGTCAGGGCTTAACTGGAGACAAAGTCTGTTAGCAAAGATATATATGCTTCCCTCCCACTTCTTTTACTAGGTTGTTTGTTTGTTTGATTGTTTTTTTGGAGTGGCTTTTGTTTGCCTATGGCTCAGACACAGTGTGAGCAACATTTTCCACTAGGAGATGTGTCTGGCTCAGAGGATGTTCGTTCCAGAGGGGAGAGCTGTGGGGGGAGGGGACTCTGAGCTCCAGGAAGCCCTGCAGCCAGTGGAAAGCAGATTCCATGGGTTTCCTGGAGTCCCAAGCTGAGTGGCCTGGCTCTGCCCATAATCACCTGTCACTCATGGCTCACTGTCACTGACCTCTCACCACCCTAGTTTTTAAGAGCCTGCTTCCCGACGTCCAGTCTGGGCGGCATCTGGGCCAGAGAGAGGACACCTCATTGCCTTGGGCTTGGGGCCCCTCAAGCTGAGGGTTTTCAGATAGGTCTAGGGGTGCAGGTTTTGGAAGGAAATTCCTTTTGTGAAGGATGTGACCTCTTCCCTTGTCTCTCCTTTCTTCTTGCTGAGTTTTTTTTTTCATTACTCTGTGTTGTTAGACTTGCCTGAAATGATGCTTTCCAAGAGCATCAGTTGCTTTGGCTGATAAAACACTTAATTTTGTAAGTATCTTTTGGGCCAATGAGCAAAATCATTTAAAAAAACTTTTTGGTGTGGAAATTGTCAAATACCCTCCATCAGTTACCAGCACTTTGATTTCATCCGTTCCCCCCTCCCGCGCTATTGGTGGAATATTTTAAAGCAAAGCCCAGACATGACATCATTTCATATGTCAATGCTTCAGAAACTTCAACCAATGAGAACTTAAAATAACAACAACAACAACAACAACAACATTGGACTAGCTCCCCAGGAGCACAATACCATCTGTAAACCCCGAGCAAAAGAGCACCAGATTTCTTTGAATCAAGACCCAGATAAGGGCCATACATTCTTATGTGGTATGCATGTTTTTAGGATTAAAAAAAAAATCTGGAGTTTTCCAGTGGTAAGTAGTGTTCATGCCAATCGTTGACTGCTTCTCATGGACCCCCATTATGATACGCCAATTCTCATGACATTTCAGGTGAGTGTGCTTCTCAGCTGACAGATGGGGCGGGTCCTCTGCCACTTCTCCAGGTCATGAAGCCCCAGCTGGACCCAATGTATTCGCTTTTGCAGGCTGCGTACGTGTAGACCAGGATTTTCTGTTTGAATTCAGACAATTAAAATGTTTTCCGTCTTCTGTTTACTTCCAGCGGGGAGGCACCCTCTGCAGAAACGTTCAGGGCTAGGAGCGGGACAGAATGAACCAGCAGGGCCTGTGAAGGCAGGCTCTGTAGTACCAAGAACGAGGGGTATTCCTGGTTCCTGCAGGAGGATGTGATTGGCCTGTTCCTGGGCTGGGAAGGGCTGGAAACCCAGTACTCCAGGATAAGCAGAAATTGCACCCGGTCCCTTGATAAGGAGGATTGTTTGGTGGAGGGACCTTACCTGGGGGAGCAGAGTGGGGCGGGGAGCTTGTGGTCAGGCTGTTTGAAGTCCTTCTGGTTTCAGGTGTCAGGGCAGGATGCAGTATTGGGCTGTAGTTGAAGGCTTTCCCCTGCCTTCCAACAACATATGCCTGTGCCCTTCTAGGCACTTCACATCTTTACCCTGTTTAGGATTTGTCCAAGCCCCCTGAGACAGGTGTTCTTGTTAGCATTACTTGGCAGAATAAGGAGACCAAGGCCAGGAAGGGAAGTGCCTTGTCCAAGGTCACGCAGCCAGTAAGGGAGAGTGGAAATCCAGCCGAGGCTGCCCCTCCAGAGTCTGTGCCCATGGAGGGGGAAGGGCATGAGCACTGGAGCCAGGCTCTGCCTGCGCCTCAGCCCCGGGTGGCAGTCACCCTCGCTCAGCCTGCCTTCTCATCCTTTGTGAGGCTCTCTGCAGAGAAGAGAGAGCTGTTCCTCGTCTGGTCCAGAGCTGGTCTCCTGGATGACGTTCTCCCAGGTGCAGGTGAGCGGCAGGTAGCTTTGGTGCAGGGGCACCTGCTTCTCCCAGGAGCGGGGAGGAAGGGGCTGATGGAAGCAATTTCTTGGGGGCTTCACATCTCTCATGATTTCTCTTCCTTCTCTCCTTCCCGACAAATGTCTAACTGATCTCAGTCTTCCCCTAACTGAGAACTGAGATCCCCATGTTGCCTTTCCCAAGAGTACGGCTGTATTTCTAATTGTGGAAAACGGTACCTCTTATTAAAATAATTGCAGATGTCTTTACACTGGTGGGCAGTGCGTGTGTGTATCTGCGTGTTCCTTCCTTAAAGTTCCAGAGTATGTGCTCAGGAAGACGTGGGATAGCGGACATTCCTGGCGAATGGAGCTGTGATGACTTAGGCAAGAGACCCTTCTCCTTGTGGCCTCAGTTCCCCCATCTCTAAAATGGGGATAACAGCAGTTGCTGTCTCACTGGGTTCTTATAGAGAGTAAATGAGTAATGTTGGAAAGCACCCAGTCAAGGGCACGGTGCAAGATGGCTCCAAACATGGTAACTAGCTGTTTTTATAAAAATTGTTACTCTTGTCTTTGGGGCAGCCAGTAACCAGACTCAGGAGAAGGCTGTTTGGGGGCATGTCCCTGGCCTGCTGGCTCATAGAGATGATTTATCAGCATGTTCTCTCTGTAGCTTCATCTTATCCCTGGCCCCAGGACTAATGGTAAAGCCAGTCCCCTCCTCCCTCTGTAGCAGCTGCCTGTCTGCTGACCACATCCAAAGCCCATTTGTCCGTATTTTCCCTCTTGCACGAGAGAGGCCCACTAGAGAGGACAAGTCCATAGTTCAATTAAGAAATGGGCTTTACTTTTTGCTCTTGTTTGGAAAACTTCTCTCTCACGAGTCTTGATTTTTCCTCCTGCATGTTGCAAGGTTCAGAAGTGACTGCCCAGGTCCTTGTTGGCTCACAGAATGGCCCTGTGATGAATGGTAGTTGTTGACATCCTGTCTGATCCTCTTCCCTGGGCATGGAACCTCATGCCCCCAGGTTGGGGATCAGGGGGAGGGGTGTCCTTCTCAGACCCATAGTGTGTCCTCAGCACTGTTCATGCCCATGTTGCAGGAAGAGCATTTGGTTGAGGCCTTCAGTGCCCCAGACACCATGCCAGACCCCAGCTTTTCTTGCTACTAATGATAGCAGTATTATTACTGCCCTGGAAGGTAGGGTCATCCTGGGAGGGGTTGCAGGGGAGGGATATGAAGTCTCAGAGAGGTTAAGTGACTTTTCTCAAGCCACCCAGCGGGCAAATGCCAAAGCAGGGATTTATACCAAGTTTAAGGGTCTGGTTAAGTTCATCTTTCAGTATAATCTTGTGTTGTTTTTGGTTGGGAGTAAAGGAGGTAGAAATCTGTGCCCAGTGTGTCACTGAAGTGTTAACCTTTTCTTGAAAAGGGCATGTTATCAAGGTCCATGACTTAAAGATCATTGGCAAGTCTGTGGAGTCTTTTAGAAGATGATGGGGAGATTCTGGGCCTTTGAGAACTTGACTTTTTTTGAGTTAAAAGAGGCATGGGGACAGAGGCATCACTAATTTCTTGCTAGTATGATGTCAAGATGGGCCATTCTTCTGGTTTCCTAACTCTGGGCTAAATCTGTTGGTACATTCAGGATGATGAACAGTGATAGATATACATCCTATAACATTTCCGGGGGTCAAGGTCCTTATAAGTGGCTCTAGGCTAGAGACCATCTCTTGGGTCCAACTACTGGAACACTCCTAACCTGGCATCTCCTCAGAGCAGGGTGGGCTGGCAATCTGTGTAGACAGCACTCTGATACCTGTAACTGAAGACTTCAACATCTCATTCCCCAATCACCTGGCACTTAGGGTCCCCTGACTGTAATCTTTGCAAGAGTGGGGACCATGTATGTTTTGCTCACCAGGGTTCATAGAGCAATACCAGGCACATCACAGGCACTCAGTAGGGGTTTGCTGAGCGAATAAAGAGTAGGCAGAGTTGGTGGTCTGCTGTCTCTCTCCTACTGCACTCCTTCCTATGTAAGCAGATACCATAGGCTGCTTGAAGTCAGGCTGGGCTGTGAAAACAGGATTGGCCACCAGAAGAAAGAGAAAGAGAGAGAGAGAGAGGAGATAGGAACCCAGCCTAAGGAGGACATACACATGAATTAAAGAGAGAATTGCTCAGCATAAAGTTAGAATAACATCTTTGAATCTTCATAGTGTACGTTTCCCAAGTTCTTCAGACCACATCATCAGAAAACTGGGGAGAAGACAATAACACTGTTCTCCTTTGCCAAGAATTGATATGTAGTTCGATTAAGATAATTGTTAAATTCAAACATCCAAGAAATGAAAGAAGCATGACTTGGATCCCCATCCAACAGCAAGCCACCTGACTTTGGGCAGTTAGAATTTTCACAAAAGAAAATTGTATGTTTACTTTGGTAGTAACTCCTTTCTTTTCCCATCAAAATGTTTTGACCTGCTTCCATGACCGCAGCAGTGCTGAAGAGAATGTTATGGGCTTTGCGAGGTGAGTTTAAAGGACAGACGGTGTGAGTCCCCACCTCCACAGTCACGGGGAGGGCACCTGCCGTTGGTCCCCCTCACCTGTCCCTCTGTCCTCACTGCCTCGCAGGGAAGCTCTGGAGGGCTTTCAAAGAGAGGGCAGGTGAGACTCCAAGGCAACAATGCCAAAGTAGAATTTAACAGCAGTCTTTGGTTTTCATTGTATTTATTTTGACGTTTACCAGCTGTTTATGGAGGGAATGCTGATTTCATAATTAAGCCCTGACATGAAGTTTCTTCCAGACTTTTAGTTTACAAAGTCTCATGGAAAGTCACGGTCTGGGAGGAGGGGAGGATAAGGCAGAATTGGCTAACTTGGTTCTTAAAAGGCCAAAGCTGGGAAGCACCCCCTTTCCCACTGGAGAGCTGTGTGTGTCTGACTCTAGGGCTCCTGTGCATCCCCTGGGGGTTTTATTAAAAATGAAGAATCTGATTCAGTAGATCTGGGCTGAGTCCCAAGATTCTGCATTTTTCATAAGTTTCTTGCCTGTGAGGTGGATGCCCTGGCCCCTGCGAATTAAGGGTTGACCACAGGTCAGCAGCATTGGTACCACGGGGCAGCCGGCTGGAGATGCCAGCTCTCCGGCCCCTCCTAGGACTGGCTGTTCCATAAGCACAAGACTTCCGGAAGCTGGGTTTCTGGTTCCTGGCTTCCAGACCACCTCCAGAGAGTGTGTGGAAGGGTGTTTCCAGGCCTGTGGTGTCCTTCCGTGCTAATCACCCTATACTGCCTCCAGAACTTTCCATTTCACAGAGGGCCCACCTCTGCCCTTCTTTGCTTTCTGAGACCCAAGGAAGTCCTCTGCGTAGCTGCCTCACTGTCTGGGTTCTCGCAGGCAGACACTGGTGGCTGGAGCGTGGCTGGAGAAGGGACATCTATCTTTCTTGGCTCTGCTGCTCCCAGAGGATATGATTTGCTTGATAGATGCGTTCCGGCTGTAGCTTCTCGGGGTGGGATGTGGAATTGTGCAGGAGGCTGGGTGCATGAGGCTTTAAAATAGAGCCAAGAGGGTAATAACATCTGGGGGACAAGCCAGGTGAAGGGGGACGTGCTCAGTGGTGTGGCCAGCTGCGTGGGGAAGGCATGGAGACCAAGGTTCTGGGGTCTCTGAGAGGGGAGCTGTGGGCCCATTACAATGGTGACAGCCGGGGGTTGGCATATCATTATTTTCAAACCAAGTCTGTCATCTTAAGCAGCCCCTCTCTGGTGGGACCTTATTACATCCCTGCTAAGAAGGGGCATCCATTCCCCTCTTGAATCTGGGCTGACCTAATGACTCACATGTCACCAGATGACAGCACAAGACCTCCGAGACTAGGTCCGAAAAGACATTCAGCCTCTGCCTGGCTCCGTTGGGCCCCGATTCTGAACTGAGTTCGCCCGCTGCAGAACTGGGCCGGCGGGTCGGTCTGACAAAGCCAACCATACCCCTGCGGGCTCTGTTCTCCTGACTCCTTTTCCCCCCGGTTTTACTCTCGGTGGTATTTGCTTTCCCTCCGCCTGGGTGTTGTGGGCTCCCGGGGTGTGGGAGGGCTTGGGAGGGTGATGAGAGGAGGATGTGGGTGCTTAATGCTGTCTGGTTTCTTGGCAGCAGCCCCCAAATGCTCCCCATTTCCCTTTTCCTTCTCTCCCTTCCTTTCTGTGTTCCTCCTGCCCAACCTACGGTCTTCTCTGGGAGCCTTTTCTTGCTCACTCTGCCCCCTACTGGTGGAGAAGTGTCAGGGCGCCATCGGGGTAAGGGAGGGAAGGGAAGAATGAGCCCTCCGTTCTTTCCCCTGTGGTCCCCCGGTGCTCCTTCACCTTTGCTCCCTGTCGAGCCCATTTCCTTCCCAGAGCTGCGCTGCTGGCCTGGCCTTGCCCCCCTCTGAGCCCCCCACCCCCATTCTGCCCTTCGGCTCCTCGTTCACTTTGAAGTCCTGACTTCTACGGTCTTTGTATGTCAGCTTCGCCGCTGTTCTTTTATGCCCAGAATTGGGCTTTGGTGGCAGGTGCTGACAGAAGGTTCTACAGAGTCTCGGTAATTCTTTCAATCCATGTTCCCCTCCCAGGGCAGCCTGTTATTCCCTTCTCCTCCCGCAGAGGCTGGATTCTCCACTGAGGGCCTGTGGCGTGGCCTTCTCGGGAACTACAGGCAACAGATGAGGAGCGCTCGAGCCCTCACGGGTCTGTCTTTGTTTTGTTTCAGTTTTACAGAGTTTTTGGACCCATTCCAGAGAGTCATCCAACCAGAAGAGATCTGGCTCTATAAAAATCCTTTGGTGCAATCCGACAACATACCTACCCGCCTCATGTTTGTAAGTACTGTGATTTCATGGCTGGTATGACCAGTCTCCCAAGTATGAGCCAAATGGGTTTCCATTTCTGCTCTCCTGTCCCCTGCTGAAGACCGTGAGCAGTCCAGAAGAAAGAGGAGGGGAGCAGCCCGTCACATTAAACTCAGTTCCAGATCATGACGAACGCTGCTTGGTCACGTGAGAACTGGTAATCGACCTACCACTTTGGAAAGAGAAGGGACCCGCTTACCTGAGCGGGGCCGAGTTGTTTCCCAAGTATTTACAGTAAAATAAGACCAGAAACTGATTTCCCTGCTCCATCTCCTTCTAAGATAAAACTCGATTTTACCAGACTCAGGCACCATAGAGGGTCCTGTGAACGGCTCTTCTGGTTCTTGCTGATCAGGCGGCCACGGATGAGACTGCCTTGTATGACTCAGTCCCTGGATAGTGTTTTGTGTCTTTCTGCCTCTAGAGTAAATGGGCCAGCATCCAGAGAGTGGGGGATATAGTAGCATTACTTTTTTTTTTTTTAAGATTTTATTTATTTATTTGACAGAGAGAGAGAGATCACAAGTAGGCAGAGAGGCAGGCAGAGAGAGAGGGAAGCAGGCTCCCTGCCAAGCAAAGAGCCTGATGTGGGGCTCGATCCCAGGACCCTGAGATCACGACCTGAACCGAAGGCAGAGGCTTAACCCACTGAGCCACCCAGGTACCCCGGCATTACTTTTACCTCTTCACCTTGAGCCCCCTCCATGGCAATCAGGGCCTTTTATATTTCAATTCCGATGTGCCCGGCCCTTTGCTGAGAGCTTGAGAAAGAAGGTTATCTCATTGAATCCCACCCAGCATTCCAGTGAGAAAGTGGTTAGTGAACCGCTTAAGTGATGGGGCTAGAGATTTCATAGGGCACAGGAGGAATCTTTTGACATTTTGAAAGAAATCCCTCCAATTTTTATGTAAGGAAATCATATTAATTAATGATGATTAGAAGGATCTTGGTGTCTGCAAACATCCTGAAATCCCAGAATATTACATCAGCTTTGAAGTAGTATTTTAATTACTCCTTTTAAAAAATAATTTTATTTAAAAAATTTTTTTTAGATTTTGTTTATTTATTTGACAGAGATCACAAGTAGGCAGAGGGGCAGGCAGAGAGAGAGAGGGGAAAGTAGGCTCCCCACTGAGCAGAGAGCCCGGGATGCAGGGCTTGATCCCAGGACCCTGAGATCATGACCTGAGCCAAAGAGGCTTTAACCCACTGAGCCACCCAGGTGCCCTTTATTACTCTTTAATAATTGCTTTTCCACTGGAAACTAAACTGGGTTTTTGTAAATTTCAGGGAAATTGAAGAGTTCAGGCATTACCTAACACTTGAATATGAAAATTAGACTTTTTCCATTTCTGCTCCAACTCAAATCTCCTATAAATCCTAGACGTAAAGGAATTTGCATATGTCTAACTAGTTTACTCCATGGTTTTGAGAGGGGGAAGCTCCTACTTACCACTTACCCACATTCCTCCCAGATTTCACATTTTATGTGCTATAAAACACAAATTGGAGATGAGTGTTCATGTGGGATATTGTGAGAAATTTATGCCTGTGTCCTAGATTTATGAACAATGGATTGTTTTGAAGTCTAGATGCCAATGCCACAAATTTTCTGGCTGCAGACACAAGTAGGAGGGGGTGCATTTGCATGTTGGCAGTGGAGGATCCAAGGCAGTAAAGGAGTTATTCAGTGCTGTGATTCTCAGAGAATAGAAGTGTATTCAGCCTCAAATCCTGATTCCTACCCTCAAGTCCCCTAATGAGATAAGTTCAACATTTTTTTTTGTTAATAGTAGTTGATGCATTTCATTCATTGGGTCACAAGATTTAATGCAATTCCATTATAACCCAAGGAAAGCAGTAGATACATTTTTAATACATGTAACACAAAGAGGAAAAATACTTTGTCACCACATTAATTAGATTTTTTTCTCTTAGATTTTAGTAAGAGTTTAATATAACATATAATATAATAATAATACTATAATTATATTATATATAACATATATAATAATAATATAACATCATTTGTTTGCTTTGATCCTTTAAAGCCTTCAGATATTTATGGAAGACTATAATAAAACATGTTCTTATACATTTTTTTAAATAACTATGTTGGTTTCATTAGAAAGCTCAAGTTTTGCTACTTAATAATAAAATCCTGGGGTCTCTTTTACTTTTGGTTGGAATGTTTTAATTTAATTGCAACATTTTAAACTTTTTAACCAAAGTATTATTGGAAGACAGCTGGTAATAATCCAGATGTCTTTTGATTGGGAAATTAGGCCTCTGGAGGGTGTGTGTGTGCGTGCGCGCATGTGTGCATTTTGGAGGAGCCACTTGTTCAGATCAGAATGGTCAGGGATTGAGTTAAGCAGGGTGAATGGTGATCATATCACCAGAAGCCCCTTCATTTGTTCTGTCTTTGGCATTTTCAGCGAAGATGACTATGTTTGTCAGCCTGGAAGTTGAATGTAGTTGGGTTGTTTGATTCTGAGAGTTTGTTTCTCTTGATGACTCTGGGTTCCTGTTGAACAGAGAGACAGGCTGAGATTTCTTTTTTCACATATACTGAGTCTTGAATTAGCATTTCCTGGGTGTTCACAGACCATTAGCTGCCGTTATGGAAGGCTGCTCCCTTATTCAGAAGATGTCATGGTTCCTTCGCGAGTGTGTGGGGTTTATCATATCATCTTTGGAAATCTTCTTTTTGGTGTAGGAAGACTTTGTGCTGGATTTTGCTTTTTAGTATACTCCTTGTTGCTGTCTTAGCAGTTGTGTCTTTGTACATTCAGGGGACACTTCCAGGAGCCTGCTGTGGGTAAGGAAAGCCATAGGAGCTCCAGGTGATGGGAAGTCAAATGAGAACTCGAAATGGCGGGTTTCTTTAGGGGTATCCTTAGAGGTTATCCTGGGGGAGATTGCACTCTAAAGAAAAACAGAATTTAGAAGGGCTAGAGGCTCACGCAAACTTGTAGGGAGCCTCATCATCACCCTTACCCATATCATCACCACCACCATCATCACCATCACCTCTGACATCATCATCATCACCATCACCTCTAACATCATCATCATCATCACCACCATCATCTATCATCATCATCACCACTACCATCACC
>ML109014.1:0-19886 GCA_003697995.1 Taxidea taxus jeffersonii
GCTCTACCACAGAAGCTCCAGATTTTCCCAGGACGAGGCTCCTGAGCCTGATATCAAGGTCAGGAGGCTGCTGCCCAACACCCCTCTGGCAGCCACTGGCTTCTCAGGGACAGATCCGCTAGCTCAGTTTAAATGCACAGCGGACAGAAAGTCATGCAGCCGCTGCTAACCTTTCTTGGTCATCCCCAACCTGGGGGACTTTGAAGAAGGCCCCCGTCCCCCAAAAGGACCAGCTTCTTCCATTTGGTCTGGTAGACAGATGGGCCCAATGCTACAAGCTACAGGCCTTGTGTAAGGCATGTCCCTCCCTGAGCCTCAGTGTCACCGGGTCATCTCCAAAGTCCCTTCCACCTCCAATGTTACATCAAATCTATGTTCAGAAACTCACCTGGTCCCACAGATTGCCCTGAGTGGTTTTCGTTCATTTGCACAAACCTGTACGGAGCATCCAGCCTTCTCTCTCTTTCTCGGTTGAGCTGTCTTTGCTTCAATTTCCAGTTTCCTGTCCCTCCTAAGTGACATGAATCCCGGGGAACGGGTACAATGGACAGAGACCGTGTCTTGTCTCTGTGACCCCATCACCCAGCACTGGGCCGGTGCTAGATTAGGAGACCAGCGAGATGGGTGAGAAGAGGAGCTGATGGGCACCTGATGGGAAGAGGGAGACAGGAGGGGAGTGTCTGGGGGTGGGGGCTGATGGGGGGAATGGGAAGAACAGCGTCAGGGAGAGAGGAGAGTCAATGTCTGCATCCAAAGATTCCAAGGTGGTCGAATAGGGTCCCAGAGGGGCATGATGGCTGCTCAAGTTCATACAGCCAGCTGGGAGGCAGGGGTTGGACCCAAGCCCTTGACTTGACTCCTGAGTTGCCCAGCTGATGCTAGAGAGGTTTAGAGGGAGGATCTGAGGCGTGGGCTGGTGGGGAGGGGCTCCCCTGTCCTATGTCACTTCACCTCAGACTAAAAGAGTGGCTGCCCTCAGTTCTCAGTCACAAGGAGCCAGATACCTGCAGGAAGGCATGGTCCCTCTGGACGGGGAGGAGGGTCCCAGGCTGTGAAGTGGGCTCTGGAAGACTCAGACTGGCTGGAAAGGTCAAAGGGCATGTGCCACCATCCTGCCTTCCTTTAGGATCCCAGAGGGGTTCTGAATGAGGGAGTGAGACCTTCTTCTCTAGAAGTCTCAGAGAATCAGGGGAAGCCCGGTGAGCTCAGCCTGGTGAGGTGGCAGGGGACAGGGCCCTCAGACGCTCAGCACGTCCCTGCCCAGTGACCAAGGGAGGACTCCCAGGTGGGAGTCCAGGAGTCACAGAGAGGGGCCCACCTCCAGCGGCTGGCATCCGGGTGGCCTGCCTCCCTCACGCCTTTCCCGCTGTGCCTGCCATCTTCATCCGGGTCATCCGGGGCTGGCCGTGGGGGAGGGGGGACTGAGGGGTCAGATTATTGCAGGCCCTCACCCCCTCAGAAGGGATTAGAGCAGTCACTCTTATTAGAGGCCCAAGGGGGAAAGCTGAGGGCCAGGCTCCGAAACTGGGGGTGTGGGTCTGGGAAGGTAGCAGGATGCACTCTTCAGGGGCCAATGCCAGGGCCCAGCTGGCCCCTCCATCTTCATCAGTCCTGCTTCTGGAACTCTTCTCTAGGCCATTTGGTCAGAGGGGATGGTGGGGAGCCCCTGGGTCCCACCAGATGCTCCCCTTTCTGCCCAGGATTCTGTTGCTTTGACCAGATCCCAGGGCTCTCACGATGAGGGCCTTCCTGAGGGGACAATGCACCCCTGAGCTTGTCAAACAAACTACAGTTGGCTCGAGGCTGGCAGGGAGCCCTCCCGAGGGAGGGGTGACAGTAATCAGTCTGATGGGGGAGGCAAGACACTGATGGACTCAAGGTATAGATCCCGGGAAGGACAACAGCGTGTAGCCCAGTGAGTATGAGAGAGCCGGGCACACTGGGGAGGCTAAATAGAATTTGGGTCCAGAGTCCTGGGAAGCTGCACGGAAAAGGGACTTGGACCTGAGCAGGAGAGGGGAAAGGGACGTTGCCTGAGGCAGGGGAAGGCTTGGGAGAAGGGGGAGCACCAGAGGATGACAACCCTGAGCTGAGAAGGATGGGAGATGAGGGAGGAGCTGCCCAGAGCAGAGCTGGGAGCCTGGGAGAGAAGGGGAAGGAGGACGGGAGGCCAGAAGATGGGTGCTGTGGCCCCGGGCAGAGGGGCTGAAGGGGTGGAGAGGACGCCGAGCCCTCCAGGACAAGGGGAGGGGTGGAAGGGATGCCAGGGTGGGGCCCAGAGGCAGGCCTGGCCCTGAGCCCTGACCACACTCCCCCTCCTCGATGCCTGTCCTGGCCCACCCTGGCTCTGCCCAAGGCCGGCCATATCCCGGGCCCTGGCTCTCCCCAAGTAGAGCCAGCCCCGAGCCGGTTCCCCGGAGAGCAGGGTGCCGCAGCTGTGAGAGGGTTCTTCGTGGAGCCTTGCTGGGGTTGATAGGAGACTGCCAGGCGCCGCTTAATAGGATTTTAATTATACAGCTCCAGCAAGAATTTTTTCCCCCCTGGGCTTGGGCCCTCACAGATACCTCCACCCCCACCCCAGCATCTTCCCAGCCCTGGCAGCCTGCTCTCCCGGCCCCCCTGCCTGCCCCCACCCACTGTGGGGGGACTCAGGCCTATCTCCTGGGGACTTGGCTCCTTTGGGGGGCAATTCTGGGAAGACAGTGGCTACTGGGGAGGGCCCTGCCGCGGGACGCTCCTCCGAGGTCCACATCCAGGGCAGTGCACAGCCATCGCTGCCTATGGCGTGCCCCCCTCCCATCCCTGCAGACTCAGGGCCCACTTTCCCAGGGCCATCACGCTCTACACTAGGTCCATCCACGGTGTGATTCTCAGATGACGCTAACAGCAGCTCTGGGAGGCAGGCAGGGCAGAGGAGACGATAATTTCCATTTTACGGATAGGGAAACTGAGGCCCGGAGAGTGTAAGCGACATGCCCAAAAACACTGTGAGTGTGGAGTCTGGACTCCAAGCTCCAGGCTCTGGCCATGGCCCCAAGCTGCTGTACCCTCCGCCCCACACTCCAGCTGGAAGGAGCAGCTACGGGCAGGTCTTCCCTCTAGAAAACTTTCATCCCTTCTCCCCGCCATCCATCTCCTACTTACTTTTCAGGCATGAGATGTTACCTCCCCCTGAGTCTGGATTCGGCCCGGCATTTTGCCCACATAACCTCATCACACCATGTTGGGTTGCCTGGCTGGCTGGCTGGCCATTAACCACTTGTTGGAAGTTCCCTGACCCACCAAGACAGACCTCCCTGATGCCCTCTGGTCCAGCACTGAGGCCCCCAACCAGCTATGCTTGGTAAAAGGACCCTAGCACCCTCTCCTGCTGTCAGCCTGCTCCCCCAGCCTCCCGATCATGTCAGTGTCGGCCCCCAGTGTGCAGGGTAGCAAATGGACCTTCCCAGTGGCAGTCCTTTCTTGGGGGGGGGGTCTTTGCTATATTTTTAAACATCATTTTTTATTTTGCAATAACTTTAGATGGGCAAAAAGTTGCAAAGATGGAAGCTCTCCACCCAGTTTCACCTGTTGTTAATAGCCTATATCACTGGGGTAGCTCTATACCAGCTAAGAAACAAACATTGGTACATTTCTATGAACTAAACCCAACCTTTTATTTGAATCTCACCATTTATTGTGTCTTTTAATTCCACAAGTAATAGGTGAAGACATTCTTGCATGAATGGGTCTCAATAGTATAGGAAAGTAAACAGCACAATATGGACCTCCCTCTTCCCCCGCCCACCAGACGGTTCCCTCCCCGGGGGTAATTCTTCTGTTCCCTCTATGCACGAACATGTTCTTCCTGGTCCCCCTTTCCCCAAACAGTGGGTCTTGAGCTAGGGCAGTGAGCCCGTCCGCTGCCCTTGTCCTGGTTCTGGCCTCCCCTCTCCCCGTCTGCCCTGGCTGCTCTCCCTGGTTCCTGCAAAGAGTTGGGGGGTGATGACAGTGCTCCCCCACACCCTGCTGCTCCCTGAACAGCTCTTGGGATGCCCAGGGTGGGGGATGTTCTGTAACGAGGCTGTGAACGGAGAAGTGAATGGGGGCTTCAAGAAAGTCACCCGGATGTCATGGACAGTGGGCAGCAGCCCCAGTCCTGTAGCTTGGCAGATGCAGTGTGTCTGCCTTCAGGAGCCCTCCAGCCCATGCAGGAGGCACCCCCATATCCTGGCTTGGCTCCTGGGTGACCATGGCCCACAGAGCTCGTGCCAGGGCCACTGGTCTATACACACAGGGTGCCCAAGCCTGGGGGTGGGATGTGGTTTCTGGACAAAGCCTCTGCCTCCCTCTGTCAGGTGTGATGTCTGTTCTTTTCTTCAGGAGGCAGGAGGATGGCCAGGATGTGACTTAGCCTCAACTCACCCGGGGCCAGAGGAGGAGGCTCTCTTCCAACCTTTTCTGCCTCCTCTGTATCTCCGTCCACAGCAAGCCCTAGAGGGCAACTCGAGGTTCTTGCTCCAGCCTACCTGCCCCCATCAAAGGATCTTCGGCTTCCCTCCCGGCCTCCCAGAGGGCTGCCGCCACCCACCAGTATCACAGAGAACTTATCTCGTCCCTCCTCCCCACCTCTGCCAGTTGGCCTCACCCCACGCTCCCTCCCCCCCACCCCCCACGCCCTGGGGCCTTGGGCAGAGGGCTGGGGCTGGAAGGGGCTGGAAGGGGCTGATGCCTACAGCGGCAACCCATCCACCTAAGAAGCTGGTCAGTTCAGCCATCCCCCTGCCTCTGCCGATCGCAGGCAGAGAAGAAAATTCCTGTGGGGAAAGGGGTCCCTGTCATTCCCAATGTCTGTCCCTCTGATCATGGAGCCTTCTCGTGTGGTCTCCTGGCCTCTCCCTGGCTGCCTGGGGCCCTCCAGCCAGAGAGGACAGGGTGAGAAGAGGGATCCAGAGCCAGGAGGACTCTTGGGGGTGAGGAGTGGTGGAGGGAAGGAGGAAAGACAGGGGTTGGGGGGGGAGGTGCGCTCTAGCTTCAGTGCCCTGGGAAGTGTGCCCCCAGGCCACCCTGTGTAGGGTCTGGGGCAGGAAGCACAGGCCCTGTGGGACCCAGTTTACAGCCCCATGGGGCCTAAGCCCAGAAGAAGCCGTAGTGCTGGACAGCTCGGGGGGCGGGGGACTCCAGCGTCGCGGCCGGCTGCTGTGGCATGAGATGAAAGGCCCGGAGTGGGGCTGTTGGCAGCCGGACAGGCGGGTGGGTGGAGGCGGGGGGGGGGGGGAAGGGGAGATAACCATCTGCGAGGGCTGCCAGGTGTAGACATGGAGTGTGGAGGACGCGGACAGAGTTTTAGCCCTTGGGATCAGGGCAAGGAGCCTGGAGTTGGAAGGGTTCCCTATGAGGTCATCTTGTCCAGCCTGATGCCTCCAGGCCCTGGGCCCCAAACCAAGCAGGCCCTGCCTGTGGATGGCTTCTTCTGGGGCCCGCTGCTCCTCCCCAGCCCCAGCCTGTCCACCACCTTGCATCCAGTCCCAGCAGTGCCCCCACCCAAAGTCTTGACCCTTCTAGCACTGCCCTCCCTCAGGAGGGTCACCAGCCCTGGCCCCTGGCCAGTCAGCCACTTGCTAACTGCTCGAGTATGTCAGGTAGTTCGGGCCTGGGCCGATCCTGATCCCCTTTTGTCCTTGATTCTGAACTTCCCTTCCTTCAGCTGTCTGATTATTTGTCTATGTCCCCCCTCCCACCCAGCCTTGGAGAGAAGGTTCTAGAAGGTTCCAGAAGGTTCTCTTCTGTCCACATTTCCATCTTTTCTCACCCAGAAATCGCCCCAACAGTGCCCCTCTCAAAGCCCCCCAGACTCCTCACTGCCCTCTAATTCTCTTCCCTGAAGCTTCTGCGGCAGTCTTGCTAACATGAGATTCCAACTAGGGGCTCCACGCCCTATTACTGCCCTGAGAGCCAGCAAGAGGGCCCTGCTCCAGGAACCCCCAAACAGAAACACGGCACTGATGTTGCATGTGGGAAGGAACCCCTTACAGGCCTAGGTCGGGCAGTATCTGGCCACACACCCTACATGGCACAACCCAGGACTCTCGCAATGAACATCGATCAGGCCCAAATGGGGAAACGCTTCCTGTTCTAAGCTCTTGAAACAGAAAGCAACTCTGTCTGTTATGTCCTCAGAGGGTGCCTCTATTCACGACAGAGATGGACACTGTACCAGTGCTTGGGCGAAATAAAAAATAGATGGATATACTTGCTGAATCCTTCCTTCTGGATGGTGTATCCGCAGAGGGTTATTTCTGTAAAACATTCAAGAAAATTGCAATGGATTCTTATAGGATAAAATATCCTAGTAGTGTCAAGTGTTCATGTTCTTAATTCTCTTTGAGTTCCAGAAATGCCCACAAAGGAGCATAATATTTGACATAGATGCGTACACTGTAGGTGAGGAACATTTTATCCTACTAAACAGTCCATGTAACTCTTAATTTGTATACATGTAGGTCTAGATGTAATATATGAGAAATTTGATAGTGAATCTTTCTTTTTAAATATATTTTTTAAGATTTTATTTATTTATTTGACAGAGAGAGAGAGAGATCACAAGTAGGCAGAGAGGCAGGTGGGGGCGGGGGGGGGAGCAGACCCCCTGCTGAGCAGGGAGCAGGGAGCAGGACCTCGAGCTCTATCCCAGGATCCTGGGACCCACGACCTGAGCCAAAGGCAGAGGCTTAACCCACTGAGCCACCAAGGCTCCCCGATAGTGAATCTTTGTACTGGCAGTACGGTAGGCACTTAATGTTGGAATTATGGAAGCATTTTATTTTATAAACGTATCTCATCATAGTACAAAATTTTTCATTAAAGTGTGGATTTACTTCAATAATTTTAATGTATTATTTTGATGCTCATTAAGTATAATTTGTATTTTGCCTTTCAGTTGTGATAGTTATACTAGAATATTTTATTTGTTTTTATTATTTTTTAAGATTTTATTTATTTATTAGTTAGAGAGAGAGAGCGAGCACAGGCAGACAGAGAGGCAGGCAGAGGCAGAGGGAGAAGAAGAAGCAGGCTCCCTGCCGAGCAAGGAGCCCGATGCGGGACTCGATCCCAGGACGCTGGGATCATGACCTGAGCCGAAGGCAGCCGCTTAACCAACTGAGCCACCCAGGCGTCCCTGTTTTTATTTTTTTGAAATATTTTCTTTATTTATTTGACAGAGATTACAAGGAGGCAGAGAGGCAGGCAGAGAGAGAGAGAGGAGGAAGCAGGCTCCCCGCTGAGCAGAGAGCCCCATGCGGGGCTCGATCCCAGGACCCTGGGATCATGACCTGAATTGAAGGCAGAGGCTTTAACCCACTGAGCCACCCAGGCGCCCCTACACTAGAATATTTTAATCATGTAAATATCCAGCCATATAAAAACCATGGCTTTACACCCACATTTATTTATTTATTTATTTTTTACACCCACATTTAAACTTTGTTGTTACAAAGGTTGAGGAAGGCAAGAAGAACATATCGTACTTAGCAGTTTGGCGTCTTGGTTTGCGGGCCTGCGCTGTCCCCTCATCCCCACACTTTTAGGGGTGGCAGGCTTCATTGCTCCCCTCTTCCTGCTGGATTCAGCACCGTGACCCACAAAGGCCTCCACAGCCCAGCTGCCGACGACTTCTCTAGTCTTGTCTCCCGAGGTCTACAGGCGGCCCGGATGTGGGAGTTCCCAGCAGAACTTTCCATGCCTGCCCAGTGTCCGGGGTGACCTCTCCTTGCCTCGCCATTGTTTCAGTGGGAAAATACCAACTCATACTTCCAGTCTGAGCCCATGTGTGCCCTCCCCTGGCCCCAGCTGGCACACAGGTGTCCTTCTGGGTTCTCCGCTGTTTGGACAGTGCCTGGTGAAGCAGTTCTTTCTGGGGCGGGGCTCACAGGCTGCCTCCTCATGGACCCGGACCCTCCTGTGAGCAGGGAGAGGAAGGGCTGAGGGAGGAGGCAGGGGCTTCAGTGGAAGGTGACAGATGCCATCTGTGGTGACCAGAGCTCAGTTCTGACCCTCAGCGCCAGGACCACTGAGGCTTTGATACCTCTGAAGTCTGTAGAACCTGGGCCCTAAAGAAACAAAAAATCTAGAACAAACTAGCTGCAACCTTGGTCTTTGCCCAGATCTAAACCACCTGAGGAGATGCCAGAGAGCCAAATCCTGTCATTGAGGAGGTTAGTGGGAACCCCCACTGGCCTCCCTGCCAGCCACCCCATAGCCATGGAGAGCAGAGGGACAGGGGAGGCGAGATGCCTGGAGGTAGCCAGAGTGGGTGGTGGGGTCAGGATGGCTGGAAGGAGGCAGAGGTCATCATCTCTGGGTCCCTTGATTGCAGAAATGGGGGGGCAGGTGGTGTATGAGGGGAGCCTTGCCTTCAAGTGTGTTGGAGCCCCATCGTTTATTGAGAACTTACTGCATGCCAGGCACGTGCTGATGTGCATTACCTCACTTCCCTAGAGAACCACAGCCTGTCTGTGGGAGAGGCATTAGACAACGGCACGTCCCATTCTCCAGTTGGACAGAAGAGGAAAACTGAGGCTCAGAGATGGGTGGGGGTGACGTGCCACAAGATGAATGACAGGCAGAGCCCAGACTGAAGTCTGAGTCTCTGGACTCCATGTTGGGGCTGCTCTTCCACTAACCCTGAGACCTTCAGAACAAGGACATTCTCTGCCCTGAGCCGATGGAGCCCACAGCAATGAGGACACATCCCCAGGCCCCAGCAAGGTAACAGGCCCCCGTGGGAGAGCTTCCTGACGCTGCCACCTTCTGCACCCTATGAGCGGCAAATGATTTAAGAGCTAGTTCAGCCTCAGTTTCCCCTTTCTCCCACCGGTTGGAGAGCATGGCTTCCCTGGGCCTTGCCCCCTGCTGATCTGGCTATCTCCTCCCTGGATCTCTGAGTCCCTAGCCTGCCTTCAGCTCCCCAAAGGCCCAGACCCCTGGGATCCTGCTTCCTCCACCCAAAGGCCAGAACGGGAGTCTGAGACAACCCCCAGGACTGGAAAGGGTTTCTCCCTATTTATTTTTTTCATCATCATCATGGTCATGCCTCACAGCAAAGAAGAGAACACTTGGGTGCTTGCTCTGCTTGTGTTAGTCTGCTTATAAGCCAGCCCTGTTATTTGTTCCATTTTTCAGCTGGGAAAACTGAGGTCGGAAAGTGTCAGGAAGGGGCTGACACTTTGGGCTGTGGAAAGGGCATAAAGCCAAGCAGTTCTCCCTATCTCTAGGAGCCCTGAGCCACGGCCTCTGGCTCTTCCTGCTTCCCTCGGAACACCTGAGAATCCTGCCATGCCCCTTGCCCATGTCCTGTCCAGGCCCTAAGGCTGCAACTTGTGAACCAGAGCAGCTGTCGGGAGGCGGGTGTACGCACAGGCCCACCAGAGAAGGAGCTGGGTTTCCTCCTCTTTGCTTCTGCCCTCTGGCTCATCCTGCTCTTGGCCGTGACCACATGATGGGCTGCGAACGGCAGAAACTGCGATGGCCTCTGTTCAGTCGGTCAGTAGACATGAACTTGAGCTCCCCTTGTGTGCCCCGCACCATACTGGGCCCCAGGCAGACAGGGCCAGGCACGAACTCCACCCTCATCGGGCTCCCTGTCCAGTGGAGGTGACAGAGGAGAAATAAGGGCCCGCCAGTCATTTTACGGGTGATGAGCCCTGTGTGCCCGGTACTATGCAAGGCACTGAGGATCCGCACATGAACAGATTCCTCCCAGAGCTCAGATTCCAGAAAAGGGAAACAGAACATAATTAAAAGATGTAAGCAAGTGATATGGCCCGCGGAAGGGCGTGGGCTGTAAGAAAAGTAAGGCGGGGGGCGGGGGGAGTATAGAAAATGAATTGGGGCTGTGACAGCCTGGGGGCTCCAGGAGAGTAAAGAGGGGACCTCAGACCCTGGAGGGAGAGGGGAGCAAAACTGGGGAGGTGGGAGCACTTGAGTCCCTATGCTTCGTGGCAAAGAGTGGGAACAGTGGGGCCTCCCAAAAGGATCTCTGACAGTGCCCTGTGTCAGAACTCGCTGTCTCCGTGAGTCCCCAGAATGCACAGGGACCGTCCTGCGCCCACCCGGATGCAAAGGCGTCTGTGGGTGCGTGCAATTGAAAGAACACAAAGACTAAGCCACGGAGCCACAAGTTACAGGAAACTTCCAGCAGGCAGCAGAAGTGGAACCAGCCTGGGTTGTCTCGACCCGAGTAAGCCCAAATAACTACAGCGTCCCCGTCATGAAGTGAAACAGGCTAGCTCAGAAGGCAGGGAGTTCCTCACGGGCACCTCAAAGGAAGCTTGACGGCCACTTGTGAAGAGGCTTCGCTGACTGGATTGGGGGATGGTACTGATACCATCTAGGGTGACTGGGGTCCCGTGAAGTTGGGGAAGCCCCTGAAGAACTGGAAGGAGGAATGGCGGAGCCCAAAGTGCATTGGACTTCCTTAGAGGGCAATGGGGAGCCATGGAGGGTGTTGGAGCAGCAGAGAGATGCAGAGAAAGCTGGGGCTCAGGAAGATGAATCAGACAGCAGCGCTGCACTGGACTGGATTGGAATAAGGAGGGATGTGGAGCACAGGAGATCAATGACTATACCAGTCAAACACCCCAGTGAGTGTCTGTGCGTGTGAATACATGTACAAAGTGTGTGCAAGCAGAAATCTCCAATGACTGGACAACCATCAGTTGTGAGGGTGCTGATTGGCCTTCAGTATTAGAGCAAGGGCAAGCCTCAACAATCTTTCAGCCCCGTTTCCCAAGGTTTAGTCATGTGCACAGGTATATGTGGATGTATGTGCACACGCTGTACATACAAGTATACAGCTGGCCCCTAATAACACGGGTTTGAACTGCATCAGTCTGGCTACACACAGATTTTTAAATAGAGTACAGTACCATAAATAGATTTTCTCTATGATTTTCTTTTCATTTTTTTTGAAGATTTTATTTATTTATTTGAGAGAGAGAGAAAAAAAACACAGAGGGAGAGAGAGATGCAGACTCCCCACTGAGCAGAGAGTCCAATGCGGGACTCGATCCCCTTGTGTGCCCCGCACCATACTGGGCCCCAGGCAGACCCTTGTGTGCCCCGCACCATACTGGGCCCCAGGCAGACCCTGGGATCATTACCTGAGCTGAAGGCAGACCCTTAACTGACTGAGCCACTCAGATGCCCCTCTATTATTTCTTTTCTTTTTTTTTTAAGATTTTATTTATTTATTTGGCAGACAGAGATCACAAGTAGGCAGAGAGGCAGGCAGAGAGAGGCGGAAGCAGGCTCCCTGCTGAGCAGAGAGCCCGATGTGGGGCTTGATCCCAGGACCCTGGAATCATGACCTGAGCCGAAGGCAGAGGCTTAACCCACTGAGCCACTCAGGCGCCACCCCCTCTATTATTTTCTTAATAACATTTTCTTTTCTCTAGCTCATTTTATTATACAAATAGAGTCTATAATGCCATTCCCATTTCAACACATATGGCATACAAAATGTGTATTAACTTTATGTTATCAGTAAAGCCTCTGGTCAACAGTAAGGTATCAGTAGTTAAGTCCTGGGGGAGTCAAAAGTTATACACAGGGTTGCCTGGGTGGCTCAGTGGATTAAAGCCTCTGCCTTCGGCTCAGGTCATGATTCCAGGGTCCTGGGATCGAGCCCCACATCGGGCTCTCTGCTCAGCAGGGAGCCTGCTTCCTCTCTCTCTGCCTGCCTCTCTGCCTACTTGTGATCTGTCTGTCAAATAAATAAAATATTAAAAAAAAAGTTATACACAGATTTTTGACTGAGTGGGGGGGATGGGTGCCCTTAATCCCCAGTGTTGTTCAAGGGTCAATTAATATGTCGTTCAGCACCCTTTATTCATGGATGGGGCTCTGTACGGTTGACAAGAATGCACACTGTACTGGTGTTAGGGTTGGGGTGGCTTCGCGTGCCTCTGTTTGGGGTGTAGCTGGGGAGTTAAAGATGTGCATGCCCTTATGGGAATCTGTGGGAAGGGAAGTTCAGGAATTCTGCTGACACAGTTGTGACACACAGGCATGTGTGTGTGGGTATATACAGGTAAAGGGAAGGGGTCAGGATGTCTAGTCTTATGAGTAAATTTGTCTCATGCAGGCTCTGCTAGAGGACTAATCTGGCGTGTGGCTCCAGGTGAGAATCTGATTTCCATTCAGGCTGGAAAATTGAGGATTGCTATTGGCTGGGGGCTTTCCTGCATGGCAGCCCACAGATCTATCCTACAGCCCTGCACTGTTCCTGGGGCACCTGAGTGACTCAGTCGTTAAGTGTCTGCTTTCAGCTCAGGTCATGATCCCAGAGTCCTGGGATCGAGCCCCTCGTCAGGCTCCCTGCTCAGCGAGCCTACTTCTCCCTCTTTCTCTGCCTGCTGCTCCCCCAGATATGCTCTCATGCTCTCTCTCTCTCTCTCTCTTTCTCTCTCTGGTCAAATAAATAAATAAAATCTTAAAAAAAATTTTTTTTCCTTTAAAGAAAAAAAAAGGTTACTGTTCCCATTTCAACAGGTGGGAAAGCCCAGGACCCAGGAACCTGGCCCAGGGTCACAGTATGATCCAAAGCTGAAGCAGAGCGCAGGCTTTCTGACTCTGGGACCAGCTCTCCTGCCTCAGTGGCCACCTCCACCATCTGGAGAGGTGAGTCACCAGAAGACAGTTGTGGGTGACAGTGTTCCCTTCAAGCATCTCCTCCCAGGCACCCATACGTCTTCGTCTTCTGGATCTCAGGCTAAGTGCACCTGCCTAAGTTCTCTGCCCCCATCCCTGCCCTCGCCCTAACCCCCCCCTGCCACTCCCAGGCTCATCTGCTCCTCGCAGGCCCGCTCGCCCCCCAGATCCACATCCCTGCAACCTCCCAGCAGTGCCAGAACAGCTCACCGGCCCAGCGCATTATCCATATGTTTTCACCCCCAGCTGGGCGCTGGGTTATTGTTCTGGCGCAGGAGGGCGAGGGGGCGGCTTGTGGGCGTAGCGACGCCGGGCTGTCTGCTCCTTCTCTGCTTGTTATTACCTCTCCTCCAGGCTCCCATTAGCCAGCCTGCCCCAGAGGCCTGCGCAGGCTCCCTGCTCCTCGGCACCTTTGTTCCTTAATTATCACTGGGGAGACCCGCTCACCTGCCTGCCACTTTCTAAGGAGCTGTCTGGCTCCCCTTCCCCACCCTGCACCCCCAAGACCTAAGCCCCTTCACCTCCTGGGGCGGGGGCTGGTGTCTAGCTGCAGCTGGCCCCAGGCTTAGGCAGGCTCCTGGCCAATGCGGGCCCCTTAGAAAAGCCCTTTCTTTTTGTCACCTCCTCGGAGAACCCCGCCCAGATTGATGCCGTCTTGGATCTCAGGGCTGGAAGGAACTTTAAACTATCATGTGGTTCCGCACCTGCCTCCCCACTTACCGCCTGGATTGGGCCACCTACAGAAGGCACTCAGTGAGTATTCAGTGAGAGTGTGATTAACTTCTGTAGCATTCGACTGTCTGTAGGCATAACTTCTGTAGGCATTCGACTTGAATGCCTCCCCAGTGGGCAGCTCACTCCCTCCCTAGGCAGCCAGTGCCACCTGGAGATGGCTGGACTTTCAGAAAACCACTCACCCACATCTCTCCCCAGAGGCCTTGGATTTTCTCGGCCTTCCCTCCAGAGACCACCTTGCTGTGTTTCTGAGTCTGGGGCTCCGTCCTGTCCTTCCTGCTAGGGGCTCATGGATGCCACACCTCAGGCAGGAAACCCCCAGTGTGAGACTCTGTCCCAGAGGCATGCAATGCTCTTGTCAGGCTTGGAGCTCAGTCTTGGCCCAGCCTGGCTCCAGCCCCTGGCTTGCCTCCCATCTTAGGCCTCTGGCTGCTCTTCTTGGGCGGAAGGTAAGGGGGAGGAGGCGCTGGGGTGAGAAGCCACAGGCCAAACAAGCTCTGACCACCGTCAACAGCCTCGGAGGAGGGTGCTTGCTGCACACACAAGCCAGGGCTGGGGAGGGAAGGCCTCAGGGGGTCGGGGCTGGAGACAGGAATCTCCCCTCCCCAGCCAGCCTGCCGCCCTGCCTCCTGACCCTTGCACAACTCCCTGCCTCGGTGCACTGTGGGTACGAGGAGGTCAGAGACAGAGCTTTCAGAGGCAGGATCCGGGGGCGAGCTGACCCGCGGGACAGCGCCTGCCTCGGACTGCTAGGGCACAGCACTTCTCTCCAAGGGCGCAGGAGGGGTTGCCAAAGCCTATGGCACTCCCGATCCCCTGACCCACAGTGGCCCATGGGAGGGAGACAGCCCGGGCAGAGGAACCCGGTGTGGACAAAGGGTCTTGGACCCTGGGCCGGCCTCATTCCCACTGCCCTCCTGAGGGGCCATTCCTCTCCATGCTCCATCCCACCACCACCATTCTCCACACCCGCTTTGATTCAGTTGGAGACTAACTCTGACTTCCTTTTGATCTCCATCTTTGTGGTCTCTCAGTGTGTCTTGGTCTTCTTGGAGACTGGGGGCCCCTCAAGGGCAGGGGCATATCCCTCCCTGAGTCTGGGGGTTCAGGGGGAACGGGGTCACACCTCTGTCCATCTGGGCCCACGGGGAGGGTGGAGACTAGAGCCCAGCCGCAGCCTGGTGTTGGCTCTGAGTGCCTCGCGTCCCAGGAGTGCCCCAGTGGGGCCAGGAAGGCGCCTGGCGCATGTCAGAAGGCCCTCTGGACGCACACCAGCTGGGGGTGGAGGACTCGGGTTGGGAGGCCACCTCCAGCCACCAGACTGTGACCTCAGCCAGGCCGCCCCTTGCTGCTCTCCGGATCTGACTCAGGCCCTTCCCAGTGCTGCTGGGCGTCCATCCCCAGGGTCAGCCCCCAGGAGGTCCACCAGATTCCTCAGGCCCCACCCAGACAGAGGCCGCCCCCCCCACACCCCACTTGGGCCCCCAGGAGCTCTGGAAGGACTTGAGGGGTCAGTAGAGGGCAAAGGTCACCTGCTGAGCCATTGCCTTTACCTCCTCATCCCTTCTGTCCTCAGTCAGTGTCTCCAGAACTGAAATTTCTGTCTAGGTGTTGGTGTGGGCCCTGGTCAGGAGCACCTGACCCACAGGTTCCCTGCACCAGGCTGAGAAGGAAAGGAACCCCCACGAGGCAAATGAGGCTGTTCTATGATAACCACTCCCTTAGGGGGCTCTCAAGTCACCCCCAGGACCTTCTCATTATGAGACAATAACTGAAGGCTACTTCTGTAGAAGTTTCCTGAAGCTCGTGTCTGTTGTGCAGGAGAGGCTGTGGGGCTGTGGGGCCTCAAGATCCTGGAGGGGAAGGATGAGAGATGATGGACTGATTAGCCCTCAGCCCCTCAGCCAGACGGATCTTGATAAATGTAAATCAGAACATGTCCGTCTCCTGCCTCAACCCCCCTTGCCCCAAGGGCCTCACACCTCACTCAAAATAATCTAGAAACTCTACAGGCCCTACACCATCTGGACTCTGCCTACCTCTCGTGCCTCATCATCTCCCACTTTCCCTCTCGTTCATTACATCCCAGGCTAACCAGCCTTCTTGCTATTTCTCACATACACCAGGCCAGCTCCCACCCCAGGGCCTTTGCACTTACCCTCCCTTCCAACTAGAATGCTCTTTCCTATACTGTTCCTTGTTTTAGTCATTCAGAGCTCAAGATGTCTCTTCTTAGAGGTGCTCTAAATGACCTGATCTAAAATAGTTCCTCTCTGTCCCTACAACTCTACCTTATTCTTCCTCATGGCACTGTCACTACCCAAAATGAGTTTCTCTTTATTCCTTGGTTATTGTCTGTCTCCCCCAATAAGAATGTAAGCTCTCTGAGGACACAGCTATATCCTTGGGGCCCAGCACAGGCCTGGCATGGTGGGTGCTTAAGAGATAACCTTTTGAATCAGTGAGTGGCCTGAGGAAGGAGAGAGACAGCAGAGAGCCCAAGGGCTGGTGGGGTGGGCACAAACAAAGACAAGGGAGCTGGTCCTTTGGCTCCCAGGCCTCAGCGGGCATGCCACGGGCCAAGGTAGGATGATGGTGGGAGATGGTAAGGTTGGCTTCCAGTCAGCATCTTTCCAGACGCCCCCCAGGCTCCACTCTGAGGGTCAGTGGGGAGGCTAAGGAAGGAGGTCCCACACGCCGCATTCTCTGGGTGTCTCCAGTCTGGAAGGGACAGGCAGAGTGCTCAGAGTTCAGTCCTGTTCACTGAGCTTGAAGCCATGGCCCTTTCTGCTTGACCCATGGTGTCAGGCCTTAGCATATCCCAAACCTGATGCCTCATCCTTCCTCCTTCCTGGACAAGCAAGGCTCACAGGCCTAGCGTCACTGCTGTCCCCTCTTCACTCACCCCTGCCCTCCAGACCTCTCCTCGGGTAGTGACTGTAGACTGATCACCACAAGTGTTGTTGTCTCCATCAACCCGCTGAGGCAACCTCACTGTCACTGGCCCCAGACACTCCCGGCCCCAGAAGCAAACTCCACCAAGGGGCTGGGGAGGGTGGGGAGAGGATGAGGGGACCTGCCAGACTCTGACCCCCATGCCCTGGCAGAAACTGGGTTGTGCCGGCAAGTTCAGGGGCTCTGGACTTCAGCAGACTTCGGTTGTCTCACTCTCTCCTCAGTTCTATGATCCTGGGGAAGTGACTTCCCCTCTCCAAGTGTCTGTTCCCCCACCCATAAAATGGAGACAGTGCATATCTTACTGGGTAAGATATGGAGGTTAAGTGGGAACACGTAATAAGCACCTGGCAAAAATCTGGACCACAGTTAGTGCTTAATCAATGGATGGCCCATCCCTTCCCTTTCAAACTCCATTCTCTTGCTCAAGAACCTGCTGTAGCTCCCTGTTTCCTGCCATGTCTGGTGGAAATGGCTCTACTCGGCACTCAAGGATCTCTGTGTCTGGTCTGAGCATCTTGATCCAGTCTTTACTCCAGGGATTTCCCGTACATTCTCTCTCTACTCCTGTGTCCCCGGTGAGCACATCATGGTCATCCTTCTGCTGTGCCCTCGGTCCACATTGCCTTTCTTGTCTCCTCTGCCTATCATACATGCCTTGCAAGGCCTCCTTCTCCAGGAAGGCCCCCTAAACCACTCTTGCCCCGACCATTCTCTGTCTCGCCAAACCCTGCTTTTGACTTAGGCTGGCATGAAAGCCACGCTGTCAGAGCAGTCGGACATTCCGGTGCTAAACACAGAGGAAAGGAGGGCTCCGTAAATATCTGTCTTTTGATTTGTTACAAAGCCATAAGTAGAGGAAGTCAGTATATGGTAAACTGAGGCATTGGGGGCAGATTCTGGGAAGGGTGAATTTTTGAGACTCTTGCCTAGGGCAGGAGCTAAGCTTGGTGCTTTATGTGTTATAACTTCATTCTCACTACCCTGGGAGATAGTATTAGCCCCATTTCACAGATAGTAAGACTGGGGCTTAAAGAGGTTTAATGACTTGACCAATGTCACTTGGCTAGAAACTGGCAGGGACAGGAGTTGATCTGAAGCTGAGGGGGAATGTCCTGGAAGAGCTGCTTTCCAGAAGGGCAGTAGCCTGCTCAAACGCTCAGAGAAGGCTGAGTGAGGATGCTGAGGGAGGGAGTGGGCAGATGGATTGGAGGAGCAGAGGGCCATTTAAAGAGGAGGGAGAAGGTCTCTCTGGCAGGCTAGGGAAAGATTCAACACAACCCTCCTGGGGAAGTGGTTACAGCTCCAGAATGTTCCTTACCAGAAAGTGCCACAGCTAATCCCCTGAGTCCATAGCAGCTAACACGTTCAGTCTCCTGTCCCCCGGGCTCAGGGACAGAGGGGCAGAGAAGATGGCCCCTCCTTACGGAGGCAGGGATGTCAAGAGAGGCTGAGAGTGATGTCACCGGTGACCTCAGGTTTCTCACCCATCTTCCCAGAAGCATTTTCTTCAGGGTCACTTGTCCTAGTGACTGGCCCAAAGTCCTTATACCACAGATCCTGCCGCTGTCACCCCAGCACTTATCCTTGGCGTGGCCTCCGCAGAGGCTCGCCTGCCCCCCAGCTCTCATTAGGGTGCCAGTCTTGAATCCTCCAGTTGTCAGCACTTGGCACAGAGACCCTCACACTTCCCCAGCCCCCCGCTGACCAAGTCCTCCATGCAGGCAGCCAGGCCCAGCTGGAATAACAGCTTCCCTCCCTCCCTCCCACAGACACGGGACTATTTATGGCTCACCAGGGCCTCACACCCATGAGCTCACTGGAGCCTTCCCCACCCGCTCTGGGAACCCAGCAGGGCAGGCGTCACCAGGCCCATTTTGCAGATGGAGAAACTGAGGCTAAATGCCTTGCCCAGTGTTTTCCCCAGAGCCTGGCCTCCTGACTCCTTTGTCTGAGGCTCTTCTCAATTCCTCCAGGAGGGTGGCCCAAACACCCCTAAATTTGAAGTGGGGGAGTTTCACTCCAGGGTCCCTGGGGGTGGAGGAGTGGGCTCTGGTGAGTTAGTCAATTCCAGGAGTGGGAAGGAGCCTCCAAGGCAGTGGGTGAGGAGGGCGGCTGTGGAGGAAAGTTTTCATGGCCTCAGCTATGGTAAGAGTCTGGCAGAGGCATCTGCAGGGTGGAGGTGGGGGCCTACATTTTGGGCAAGCAGGCTGGGAAAGCGGTTGGGGTATTGGCTTGCCAGGCTAAGGGCAGGGGAAAGGGATGATCCCCAACCTCAGAGCTCCCTCCTAGACGACCAGACTAGATGCAGGTAGCTGTATGCTGGCTGCCGCTGGAGGGATGCAGGGTCCACACCAGGCGGGATTGCCTGTCCCCAGACTATTTAGTTAGAGTCCCTCTGCCATGTGGAGAGAGTCTAGCCCAAGCCCTTCCTGTCAACCCACAAGAGGACTCTGCCATCTCGGGCTTCCCACCTCCCCTCGCCTCCCATATTTGCTCTATCCCCAGGCCCTCCCAATTGTCCACCCTCCAGGATGCACTCCCTCCTGGCTTGCCCTGAGTCCCTGCAGCCCTTTCCAGAAGCCCTCTCTGATCCCTCTTCAGACTGGGAACATGACTCTTCTCCTAGCCCAGGGAATGATCGTTTGAATTCTCCTTGTTCTTTGTCTCAGAGCCTGTGCATGGGAGGGTTCTGACTCCCCCAGAAGACTGGCGCATCCCCGGGGAATACCACTGTGTCTCTCCCACTGAACCACCCAGGTCTCCATCCTGGAGCTAGCTGTCTCCTTCAGCCGCGGTGGCCTCCGCCCATAGGGGGCGCCCAAACAGTGTTGCTAACTCAGGGCATCCTTGCTGCCATGTGAATTACCTGCAGGGACTCGGGTCTGGGGGAGATGTCACGCATACCCCCAAAGCCCCGGCTTGCTTTTCAACTGACCTGTTCACTTCAAAGGAGGGGAGAGCTCTTAGGGAAGGAGAGAAGCCTTTTCTAGGGAGGCAGGGACCGGACAAATGACCTCTATAAAAGGCTCATTGACCTTTCAAGCTCGAGGAGGGTGAATGGCTTGAGGTGCTCACACAGCCTGCAGTGGACCCAGATGTCTTCCTTGGCCCTGCTCTGAAAGCCCCCAGGGCTCGTGGGCAGAGGCCCCAACCAAGCAACCCCTGTTTCCTTCCCCAAGTCTCTCGGAAAAGAGTGGTGAGTCAGTTGCGGCCATGAACTCATCCGAAGCAGTAAAAATAGGAAAACAAACAGGCCTGTCCTCCAGGCAGAGGGAGGAGAGGGAAAGGGTGAGGGGGAAATGGTTTTTTCCCCTGCTGGCCAGAGAGGACAGCCATCTTTTGAAGTCCTTGCGAGTGAGGCAGGCGTCCTTATGGCCCCTGGAAGCTCGACCACATCAAAGCCACCCAAGGAAGGTGGTTTGAGCGGCATGCTGGCTCGCACACAGTCACAGTCACACACGGTGACACAGCCGAGTCCCTGAGGGACACACAGCGACACACGC
>ML109014.1:20286-36513 GCA_003697995.1 Taxidea taxus jeffersonii
CTGCACATACAACACACACCACCACAAGGGCCAGAGGCAGTGGCACCCGTCCCTGCACACAACCACACGCCCGCAGACAACACCACGGGGTCCCGCGCAAGCACACACGCCCACCATGACTGTCTCCACCCAGAGGTGCACACAAGTCCCGCGGAGCAACCTGCAGCCACGCAGACAGCCACAGGCACACACCCAATGCCCGGCCGCTCTCCAAACCCGTCCCCAAGAGCCCCACAGGGCATCACACAGCCAGCGCCCCGTTCTCTGCACACGGTCGCACTCACACACAGCCGCACCGACGGGCACGCGTGGCCCTCCACCGCACAGCGCCCACCCAGGGCCCGGGGCCACACCCCAGCCACACGCAAGAGTCACAGACACGCAATCTCGGTTACCCACTAGTCATGTGCCAGCAGTCACACGGCCACAGCCCACGGGACACACACCATCACGGAGACCCGGTCCATTCCCGGAGCCTCTGGGGCTGAGACCTGCTGGGAACCAGGACGGGCCTGCCATGGGGAAGAATCTAGTTCAGGGCCGCCAGCTTAACCCTCTCCGAAATCCTGGCCACGGTCTGTTCATAGCGCCCCCCGCCCAATTTGGTGTTTTCTAGGCTTTGCTGAGTCCCCACACCTCCTGCGCCTGAGAAGCAGCCTCAGAGCTGACGGAGTTCATTCAACATGGATCACTGTCCATTTAGCGAACATGCCGTCCTCCGGCCCCACGTGCCAGCGGCTGCACTAGGTGCTGGTGGATAGGGAGGCTCTTCTCAAATCCGACCACAATTTTCTGCCAGTGTGATTGTGACACCCTCTCCCCGCATGGATCTAGCCCCAAATCCCGACTTGCTCTCACACCTTGACATCACGGGGGCTCCCAGCAAGTTCAAGATGTTTCCGTTTCATTTGGGCAGCGGCCATTTCTAGGAGGATGACTAGGTCTCCATAATGGACACACCCTCTGTAGGGGGCCCTGGGGGATACTCAGAAAGACGTCCACGTGGCCTTCCCCTCCACGTCTCTGGGGGAGTGAGTCCTGACAGATAGCTGGGTTGGAAAACATCCTGCACCAGGGTCCAGAGAGCCGGGCTCCCGTCCAGTTCTGGCATGTCATCTTGGGCCAGTCCCCTCCCGTCTCTGGCTCAGCTTCCCCCAGGGGGGTGAAGGGAGCTGGGCTGAATCAGTTTCTCACAGGGGGTGCTTATATATGCAGATTTCCAGGCCCATTGCAGACCTTCTTCAGTCCAGAACTGGAGACCCCATGGCTCTGGGGACTTCTGAGGGGCCGTCCAGCTGCAAGAAGGATGACAACTTTGAAAGGGAGCCCAGGGCTACTCCAGAGGCTCCCAAGGGCTCCTCTAAGCCCAGGTGTCTGGCATTCAAGAGTCACCACGACTCTCCAGGAGGTGCCACGTCATCTGGCTGGTTTAGAGTCTTGGGCCGGTGGAGGGATTGTGGTTAGGGCAGGTAATGGCCAAATCAGAAGTTTGGGGCCCTGTCCTTGGCTGAGCGTAGACTTCTAGAGTGGGACACACTGCCTGGGGACCCTTGGTACCCTTTACAGGGCTAATGATGTCCAGGCTTTCTAAGGATTAGGCCCTAAGTCTAGACCTTGGGACTCGCCTAACACAGGGGCAGGCAGGGCAAGGTAGGAAGAGTCCGAGGGATGATCTCAAGTCCCTGGGGACTCTGAATAGGAATTCTGCTTATTTTGACCAGTATCCTCCACTGAGTCAGTCTGCTTCCTGGTTTCTGCTTAGCTCCTTTCCTGATGCTTATGGAATAGGATCACTGGTTGTCAGAATTGAAGGGACATTAGTGGGCACCTACCCCCAATCTCTAGACCATGATAGGGCCCCTCAACCACATACATCATAAAAAAGCCACATTATGAGCTTTCCACGTGCTGGGCACTCTGCTAGTCACACGTAGCACGCCACTGGATTCTCACAACAATTTTATGTGGTAAGTATTATTAACTCCATTTTACAGAGAAAATGAGGCTCTGAAACTCGAAGCCACCTGTCCCGGCGGCAGATTGCCATCTGTCCCCGAGCCCCGGGTCTCGGCCCCATCTCGGAGCATCCCTGCACTTCTGCATGAATACCTCCAGTGATTGAGACTCTCAAACACTTAGTGAGGGCCAGCCGTCCATGCCCAGTGGAGTTAGCAGAGCTCCAGAGGAAGCGGACCTGCTCCGCTAGAATGCCTTATTCCAACCGAGGAGACGAGATATGATACGCACTCTGTACAAGGTTAAAGGAGTAGTGCCTAAGACAGAGGCAGAGGAGAGTGTGCCCTTTTTGGAAAGCTCTAATTATTAAAAATGTCTTCCTTATATTGCCCCTAAGTCTACCTTCCTCTAACTTACATTTGATTCTCGCTATTCTGGCCTCAATAACCAAGCAGAACGAGTCTGTGTCCCTTCACGCTCTTGCACACAATTCTCATGTCCCCGCTGCCCTCATTCTCTCCTGGTCTCGACTCCTGTCATTTTAGCAGCCCCCTTCAGAGATCGGGGTTTCACTCGGACTGCCCCCCCCCAACCTGGCCAGAAGCCCCGCCAGGCCATGCAACAGCCAGTTGCTAACAGCTTTGTCCCTGTCTCCTCCTTCGCCCATTCAGAGACAGCTGGGCTGCTCTGGAAAAACCCAGAGAACTTCAGAGTCAGGAAGCTGGGGCTCCCATCCCAGCTCAGCCCCTTACGGGTTGTGCAATGTTGGGCAAGGCACTGAGCCAAGCATTGGTTTCTTCATCTGTGAAATGGGGACAGTAATACTTGCCCCACCTGACCGGGTGGTAAGGATTAGCTGAGATCCCCAGTGTGAAAGTGTTCCACGTGTTGCTGAGGGGGGCAGACCCTCACCAGCATCCCTGGACTTAAGAAGAGCAGAGGGTGGCTTCGGGATTAGCTGGAGAATGAAGGCTGCCCCAAACTCCTCGGTATTCAGGGCATGAGGCAGGCGGGTTGTCTGCCCTGCAGATTTTTGTCCTGGGAGTGGCACCTCCAGCCACCCCCAATTCCTCTGGGAATCACAGCTTTTTCATCAGATTGGCTGTGGTACCCTCCAGGGAGATGAAGTGATGGGGACAAGCGTATTCCTTGTGGCTGAGTCAAAGGATCCCAGAGCAAGAAGGGGAGCAAACAAATTAAAACACGTACTATGTGTCAGCCACTTAGAGTAATTTGCTAAATCTTCACAGTCCTATAAAAATGGGCTTCTTGTGATGTCCATTTTCAGAGATGAGGAAACTGAGGCACAGGGAAGTTTTATCTGCCCAAGTCAGGAAGGTGTGGAGGTGGGGTTAGAATTCAGACCTGCTTGGCTGCCGAGCTAGTGTGCTTTCCACAGCACCTGGCTGGGCGGTGTCGAGGGCCAGGATGTAAGAGATGGTACAGCCTCTCACCCCTGAGGGTCAGCAGGAGGGCAGGGAGGGGGAAGAGACCCTTTGGTAACACTTACCTCCTTAATGTCACCCTTTAGCCTCCTATAAGCCCCTCCGCCCCTGGGATTTCTCATAAGGGCAAACACAGGTATGCCATTCCACTCATTTTCATTCATTCATTCACTCATTCATTCATTTATTCACTGCCTGTACACTGAGCATGTGTTCCACACCTGGTCTTGTGCTGGACGCTGGAGGGGAGGGGTGGAGGGAGAGGGAGAAGCAGACTTCCCTATGAGCAAGGAGCCCAATGCAGGACTTGATCCCAGGACCCTGGCACCATGACCTGAGCTGAAGGCAGACGCTTAACTGACTGAGCCACCCAGGTGACAATTTTTCCACAATTTTGTACAAATAAACTGCTAAATTCACTGTTGGGTGGGACCTAGGCTGATTCTCCAAAGGGCCCTGCATGGATCCTGTGCCTAATAGGTACTTAGAAAGAGAGTACTGACCCGCAGGGAGGCTTAACGTGCTGGAAGTAGGGCTGCATGGTCCCACCAGACAGGAGGGGTAGGGCCGCAGGTCTAGAGACACGCACTCCCTTACTCGCTGAAGTTCTTGAGGGCCGAGAGACTTAGAGACAGCTGGACCATGAATATCTAGACAGTTAAGGGGGCAGCAGTTCCCTAAATGGAGTCCCAAACTTGAGAATTAGCTTCCCTTCCCCTCAGCCCAGCACCAAACCATAGGATAGTGCAAAGAGCACTGACTAAGTCAGAGGGCCTGGACTGGAAATCCAGCTCTGTACTAGGCAGGCTTTTCCTGGGGAAGCACTTCATGAGTGTCTTTATCTGCAAAATGGGGCTAATAAACCACCTACGTCACAAGTTACTGTGAGCCCCCAATGAAATCATATCTGTGAAAATACTTTTAGGCATGTCACAGGTATGCTTCCTGCCCCGTTTGCACACAGTTTTGCAAGTGGAGCTCAGAATAAAGCCTTACTCTGATTTAGAAAGTCCCCAGCCTCAGCTCCCCCAGGTCCTTCGGGCTTGTGATCTGGGTCTGAGCTGCGGGGTGATTCCAGGAGCAAGTTCCCCGAGTTGGAGGAAGCCCAGCTGGGGAGGTGGCATTCCAGGCGGCATGTCAGAGGGTGAGTCAGGGAGAGGGCGGCTCTCCCCCTCCCCTGGCTTTTGGCGCCTGGCCCAGCCTGGGTTGTTTTCATTTGCATACATCTGCATATATGCAAGTTTCACCTGTGCACTCAGCCAGGGCCCTGGGGAAAGACACCTGTGCAGGGGCAAGCAGGGAAACCAAAGTGGCTGGTTGCCTGCTGGAGCATCCAAACCTAGAATTTTGGTGCACGGTCCATCCGCCCATCAAATGCCTCAATCTCTGGACCAAATACCCAGCCTGGGAACTTCAGAGTCATTTTTGTCTCTGTCCTCTTGTACTATAATCACCAGGAGAGTGTCTCTTTGAGCCATGCTCTGACACTTGCCCTCCTTTCCACCAACAACCTCCTAACTGAGCTCTCTGCTTCCTGACTCTCCCCTTCCCAGGAAGCCTCTCAGCTCCCACCCTGGTCATCCCCACTGCCCACAGCCCCATTCTAAACTCCTGATTGGTGTCTGAGGCCCTCCACAGTGCAGAATCTCCTGACTCTGTCTTAGCTCCTTCCTCCCATTTTCCCCTTCCAACCAGATGGGTTTAGACCCAGCACACACCTTTTCTGTGCCTCAGTCTCCCCATCTGTAAGATGGGTGATAATAACAGGACCCCCTCGCAGGGTTTTCTGAAGATTTCAATGAGGAAGTGCACATGGGAGGCACTGCACACAAGCCCACAATAAATATTAACCATCGTAAATATTATTACTTCTCCTACCACCCTTCTGGGGAGGGCATTCCTCTCCTGGGGTCCCTTCTGCCCCCTCAGCCCTTCCCCCTGCCCTTGCTGAGTGGCACTAGCCGGGTAAGACAACTCCACAGTGGGTAAGAGGACAAGCTGGCCAGCATTCCAATTCTCGCTTTTAGGCAAGTTACTCAATCTTTCTGTGCCTCAGTTTCCTTTTCTGTAAAGTGGAGGTAATGTGGATACTTATGTTGTAAGTGTGATGAGTGAAATGATGCATGTTAGGGCTTAGCAGAGTGCCCGGAACACAGAACACACTTAACAAGTGTGTTATCTATGTTCTCATTATTGTTGTGTTGACCCAAGACACAGGGCCTCAGATCACTGTTGCTCCCCTTATCCCCCAAAGGCTCCAGAAGCTTCCTCAGGTTGTTTCCAGGAAGAGCGCCTCCATCGGGATCCTCCTGTGTTTCTGAGAGCCAGAGAATCACTACCTGGCCCTAGTCCATGCAGGTTTCCTGCGGACAGAAACTGAGGCCGTCAGTGCCCCATCAGGTTGGCTGGTAGTTGGGGTGTAGAGCTGAGCTTCCCCCTCCCTACTAGTTCTGGGGCACATTCCCCCAGGATTTGGGCTGAGGAGAGCTTGTCTCCCCCAGAGCTTGAGAGCCTCCTCCCTCCTCCCCCCCCCTGCTGGCTTAGTGCCTCCACCTTTCAGAGCTGAGTCTGGTGGGGGAGGGTTTGGAAGACAGGAGAAAAGTGGGGGTGGGACCCAGGTCCCTCTCACCCTCCCCCGTTACCCTCCCCCTGCCTACCCTGCCCCCACACCAGGTCTGACACCTGCAGCTCAGAGCAGTGGTTCACCGAGGGAAAGCGGGGATTTTTTTTTTTTGTACTTGCGATTATTCTTCTCATTTAGGGGTAGGTATGGGGGTGCAGGTGGCCCTGAAGTGCCCACGTGGCCATCCTGCTCTCCTCCCGGAGGCAATGTCACAGGGACACGACCTACCCTTTTCTTATGAAAGAGAAACAGTCTGGACCTCCAAAGTCTGGCAGGGGGTGAGAAAGTGAAACCAGCAACCCATCCCTACACACCTTCCACAGAACAGAGGGAGTGGCGGGAGAGTGTGGGATGTGTGTGTACCTGTGCGGCGGGTGTGTGCTGGGTGTTCTTGTCAGTGTGCTATGGTTGTGTATATGCGGCAGGTGTGGTGTGGTTGCCTAGGCGTGGGGCTGCGGCTGCTGGCTGTGCGTGTGCTTGCCGTGCGCGCCCGAGTTTCGAGCTACGTTGTACCCACACCCGTGCACACCGCCGCTCGGTTCGTGCGGGCTGGATTGCACTTCCCCACTCCCGCCGCGTCCTACCGCCGCCTTCGGCCCGGAGCCGGGACGGAGCGAGGGCTACCTCCGCGGAGCGCCCTAGTTTCCGGGCCCGGGTCTGGGAGACTCTGCAGCACTCGGCCGAGCTGCCTTCGTTCCGAGCGCGGGGAATTCGTAGCAGCCGGGTTGGCCTCGGGGCCTCCCGCGGGCTCTCCGCGATCCCGGGCATCTGGAGCTTAGTTCCGCCATCCGTCCGCCCTGCTCAGGGCGCGGGCTCCTCGCCCAGGCCCGTCGCGTCCCGCGCTGGGACAGCCGGCAGGAACCCCTCGCCCGGGCCGCCGCCCCCGCGCCCCACTCTGCGCCGCGTCCAGCTTCCTGCACGCGCCCAGCTCCAGCCTGGGGTGGGGGTGGGGGACGACACGCGGGGCGGCGCCTCCAACGCACCTTCCAGACCGCTCCATCTTTTGTTAACACTTTTCTTTTGGGGGGGGGCTGGGGGTTGTGGTATGTCCAAGAGTGGTCATAGTTTTGTTTTTATTGTGTTTGGTGACTTTATATATACGTGCCGGTCATTTAAAGTCCGGGTCAATCCCAAATACGAGACTTTTCCTGGCGAGGGCTGGCACTGGAAAAAAAGCAAAGACGACGCGGGAGAGTCTGGCTAGAGACCGAGCGAAATGACTCGCGGAATGACTCGTGGGTCCCGCCTGCCGAGCACTGTCCGGATCTCAAAGGGCAGGCGCTGAGATCTCGTCCTTCCCCTCCCCCTGAGAGCTTCTCCAAAGCTATTTGGGAAACGATAGTGGGGGGAAGGTCAATCATAGAGAGAAAGTTCTTGGGGGAGCGTGCAGGTGAGAAGCACAAACCCAAGTGTGAGGCCGGTGGGCGGTGACCTCAGCCCGAAGTCCGCAGCCCCGCTTTGCGCCAGCGTTCATTAGCTGATCAATCCGGCTAGATCAATCCGAAAGAAGAAAAGAGACACAATCATTCAAAATTTCCAGACAAGGGGCACCTGGCTGGCTTAGTCCACGAAGCCTGCGACGGTCTGTCTCAGGGGTTTTGAGTTCGAACCCCGCCGTGGGTGTAGAGATTATTTAAAAAATTAAATCAATAAAAATTAAAGATAATTCAAATAATTTTTAAATAATCACCTTTAAAAAAAATGTGAGACAAGTAAAATCGGAGTGTGTGGCGAGGCACGCAGGCCTCTACCAACGGTGCCCTCCCCCCCCCCCCCCCCCCCGGACTTGCCAAAGGTGGAGGGGGCTTTACCGCGGGCACACACCGCGGAGCAGAGGGACGAAATCCTCACACCCCACACACACCCCGCCAAACCAAATTGTTCACAAAGTTTCCACAAACCAGGTTACTACGAAAGCCCCGCCAAATCGCCCCTGAATTCGGCTGAGAGTAGAGGAGACCCAACGAAGATTTCGTTTTTGAGACAGTGGGTGGGGTGCAGCGCCGAGGGCGCGGATAATCCCGCACTGGCTGCCCAGGGCCGAGGACTGGGATCCAGTGGAATCTCTATTCCCCTGAGCAGGGTCCATACAGGTGCCGCGTGGAGTCTGCACCGGGCTAGACCCCAGTGCCGGGCTAGCGTCGCAGAAGCCCGCTGGGTACGGACTGCAGGGACTGTGCCAAGAGCCCCGCGCACCCACCATGTGTTTCGGTTGTCCAATATGAACTGCCCGGGGAGAGGCACTGGTTAGGATGGAGTTTCCCGCTTCAGGAGAGAGTCCCTCAAGTGAGGCATACATCCCACTGCCAGGGGTATTTACTCTGCGCAAAGAAACATTACGGGATCCAGTGGGATTAGCTTTCCGGGAGACCCACAAAGAGCCTGCAAACCACCCCGAACGACCCAGATCCCATCAGGTCGTCGCCAACCCTTGGCTGACTCTAGAGACCCCAGTGGCACAGTGTCCCTAATTCTGGACCCTGCTGTCCTTTCCCGTAGCCTCAGTCCGGTGCCCGGGATCTCCAGGCTGGCCCCTTTTGCTAACGGGGAGGATCTGTGTTAGAAAGAACTGGGAGGACCGCTTCTGGCTATTGTGACAAGCCAAAGGCTGAGAGGTATTGGTAGTGGCAGGAGAGTTCGTTTTGTTTTGCCTGCCTGCCTTCCTCCTCTCCCTTCCTCTTGATTTTATTGTGTTTTGGGGTTTCTGTTTTTGCAATTCATTCTTAAGCAGACAACAAAGGCTTGGAAGTGTTCAATGCAGTACCCTCCTGTCATCCTTTCTGGATACAATGCGTCTCAGAGACGGGCAATGACCAACCCAGGCTATCATTGTCCCCCACTTTGTGAGCTGGGATGGCAACCCAGGCCTCAGACTTCCCGTGCTGGCCCTCCTCTCCCCTCCCCTCTTCTCAAACACACCCTTCTCAAATACAGCCCTTCCTAGCCCCAATGTGGCCCCTTCCACCTTTTCTGTCTCACCCCAGACCCTCAGCTGGGGGCTGGTGGGCTGTGATACAGATTGGACAGGACCTGTCCTTGAAGAGTCTGCTTCTGAGGAGACAAAAGCATTTCTCAGCCAAGTGCCCCAGACCCACACCCTCCGGCCTGTGGAAGAAAGGAGCCCTGAAGAGGGAGGTGAGGATGGAAGGACCAAGTTCCTCATTTGTAAACTGAGGATCATAATGGTAGGTACCCTGTGGGTTCTTTGTGAAGATGCCCAAGACTTGAATGCTGTGTTTTATAAGTTCCAAAGGGCTGTAGGGTGTTTCCTAACCCTGCACAGGAATGAGGATCCTGCCTGAGTTCAGTGAAGCCCCTGGGAGTTTAGGAGAGGCTCTCATTATGGGTCTCCTGGCTTTAGAGGATGCCCAAAGTCAACTCCTACAGAGGCCTGCCAGGAAACCCACCCTTGCCCCCCCTTTTTGGGGGGCTAGGTCCAGCACAGAAGGGACTCTGGTACATGACAGAGGGACAAAATGTCCTTCCTCTCATTCTTTCGGTTCCACCTCAAAAGTACGTCCTTTGTGGGGTGCCTGGGGGGCTCAGTTGGTTAAGCAGCTGCCTTTGGCTGGGGTCAGGATCCCCTGGTCCTGGGATGGCCTGCATCAGGTTCCCCACTCAGCGGGGAGTCTGCTTCTCCCTTTCCCTCTGCCCCTTCCCCCACTTGAGCACAGCAGCACGCATGCACACTCTCTCTCTTTGGTTTCTCTCTCAAATAAATAAATAAAATCTTTAAAAAAAAAAAAAAAGCACCTCCTTTGTGTAAACTTCTCTGACAGCCAACTCCACCCAAGAAAGCATTGTGCTTTCCTTCATTGTGCCCTGAGAGGCCATCCTTGGAACTGTTGTGTGGCTGCCTCCCTCCAAAAGAAAGTGATGGTGGTAGATAGAAAGGTTTGGAAGGATATATTCTTGTACGTTCATAGCCCCAGCTCTAAGATGACATGGTCGTGGCAGGGCTGGAGTTGGGTAAGAAAGGGGGAAAGTGGACCTATGTGAAAGTAGCATTTTTCAACTGAGCAAACCCTTCCCCCCCACCCCCAACAGTACCCTGTTGGATGAGAGGGACTAGGGGGACTAGGTTCTCCAGCCACCCAAAGGAGGAGTCTTCCCTTCTCCTGAAGCGCCAAGGCTTCAGGGGCAAGAGCTCAGAGTCAAGAGCTTTCTTGCAAAAACTCGTCTCCATTCCAGAGGACAGTCCAGTTTGAAGCCAACTTGCTTGTCTTCCCCTTGGGACACTGACTGGGGGGTTCAACCACCCCAGCACCCCCCACCCCTTTGATCTTTCTGTCTCTCTGATCTTGACTACCTTCCAATGCCTTCTCTTCTAAGCCTCCCTCTTTGTCTGATCTTGGTCTTCTCCCACCCTCCAATTCTAAGACTGCTGCCTTCACTCTGAGCCTTGATAGTGGAGCTGCATACTCAAGAGAGAAAAGGCATGTAGGAGGGTATGCTGGGGAATCTGTGGGGACTGGTGGGTTTAAGGGTGTAACTGTCTCTCCTCCTCCCATGAAGCAACTTAGAGGTATGTGGACAGCTGTCACTCAGAGGGCGGATACACATGCCTAAATGCTTATATGCTTGGATTTCCTGCATTTTTGAGTGTGTACATGGGTGGTTTGACTTGTTATAGTCGTGGGTCTGTGTAAGAGACAAGTGCGGTGTTTTTTCAGCAATAGTGCTATTTATCTTTGGGTATATAGATGTGCTTTGCGATCTGAGCCTACACTCCGTATTTGCAGTTCCATGACCTCTCAGTTCGTGGAGGGATGCTCATGTGAACATCAGTGTGGAGGCCTGTGTTTGTATTATGTTGCATCTGAATGGAGTCTGTGTGTAGTTGTGTACCTGCGGCTGTAGGTAACTTGCATACGTGGACACCTGCCCATTAAGGTCTCGGGTACTAAAGTTTAGAGGCAGGTCCTGCACAGACTGGAAAACGCGGCCACCAAGACAGGCCCGCCGTGTTTCCTGCGCCCTCGGAAGAGTCATCAAACCGGACTCGCCTCCTACTCGGCGGATTTTGCCCGGGTTCCTGCAAGACTTCAGCCTCACACGGCGCCAGGAAAGGCGGGGTGCCGCGTGGGCAAAGCCAGGACTGCGGGTCCCTCCAGGGGCCTCGGGGGCGGCGGGAGCCTCGGTGTCGCAAGCGCACGGGGCCCCTGCCGGAAGCGGAAGCCGGGACGGGGGTTGGGGGGTGCGGCGAGGCGCAGTCGCGGCGGTCGCGGCGTGTCAGGCCCAGGGCGCCCCGCGGGGGCGTGTGCGCCGCGCGCGTGCGGGGCAGGCTGGCCGCGGGGCGGTACCTCCCCCGACCCGGCGTCTGTTTACCAACAAACTGCCGCCGCTCGGCAGCAACGCATTCCGACGAGCTGAATAAGCTGCCCGCGCTGGCGGTCTGGTCTCGAGTCCTCTGCGGGTGGGCGGCAGCGGGATCAGTGGGATCAGCGGCGGTGCAGATCCCCGAGAGCTGGAGAGCGCGTCTGCCGGTGCCCCGAGTCCCCGCAGCCGCCGGGCCTCCGCCACGACCCTGCTCCCTTCGCCCTGGGTCGTCCCAGCCCCACCAGCTCCCTCGCTTTTCTGCCATTGAGACTGAGGTTCCCGGACTGCCCCAATCCCCGTGACACCCCGGCAGACCTCGCGGAGAAGACCCCGAGGTAGCTGGGCCTGGAGCGTGCGCACCGGCCCTCTGATCTCTTGGTTCTGAATTTCCCTACCGCCGGCTGCCCCGGGGGCGGGCCCCGGCTCCAGCCTCCGTGAGGTCACCGCGTGCGGCGGCCAATCCGCGGCGTTTAAGTGGGCGGTGCCCCCGTCGGGTCCCGGGAACCGAACCCAAGAGCGAAACGAGGGGGGCCCCATGGATTTAGGGGGGAGGGGAAAAGCCATGGGGGGCACCCCTTCGGAACCCCTTTCCCAGGCGCGCGCTCTCCGCTGGAAGAGACGCAGAGAGACACTTTCTGGGGAATCCTAAGTGTGCCGGAGGCTGGCTGGGGGCTCATCCAGTCCCAACGCCCGAGGCTCAGAAAAAAGAGTTGGCAGAGGGAGCGGACTACGTGCCGGGCCATGGCCTAGGCCCTTCGGCCCCGGCCCCGGCCCTGGCCCCGGCCGCAATGACCTCTTTGCCCTGCCCCCTCCCTGGCCGGGACGCCTCCAAAGCCATCTTCCCGGACATCACCCCTGTCCCATCGGTAGTGGCTACCTACCCGCTTGGCCTGTCCCCCGCAACCGCAGTCGCCTCCGATTTGCCCTACTCTGGGCCTTATGGCCACCTCCTGTCCTACTCCTACACTGCGCAGGCGACTCCGGGCGACACCTACCTGCCCTGCCAGCTACCGGCGGTGCCCTCTGAGCAGGAGCCGAAGGCAGGTAAGTCTGGCCGCCGCGCTCTTCCCACCTCTGGGGTCCTGATCCCGTGCGTCCCTAAACTTCGCCCTCGCCTGGTTGGGCGCAACTAGCGGGATTCAGACCTTATTCAGATTCCACGGGATCTGGGGGGTAGGGGGAGGGCGAAGGGATGGGGCGGGAGACGGGGGGAGGGGCAGGGGCGAGCTGATCTAGGTCTCCTTTTCCAGACCGACCTGGTTTCGATTTGCAGTCGTGTGAAGCCGGGCGGCTGGGCTCCCTACCCCACCCCCTGGAGCAGCGGGGTTGTGTGTACCTACGTGTAACGGAAAACTGAAACAATCCAGATGTGGGTGTGGGTGCCTAGCCCCTGCCCCAGGATTCTTTCCGTCGAGCGCTCCTTCCCTTCCCCAGTCGCCTCTCCGCGTTTGTCTTGTCTCAGAAAGCAGCCCTCGAGCCAGAGCCAGACAAATGGAAGTCAGGCTGCAGCGGGAGGGCAGTGGAATTGGGGGCTGATTCGGGGCCCCTCCCCCTTCCCTTGGCGGGTGCCTGAATATGCCCGACAGAGACTGGAAGGAAGCTGGCCCGGCGGAATGGGGGCCTGGACCCCGCCACTCATTGTTTTAAGAATGTAACTACAGGTGGGTCAGGCAGTCTCTAGCTGTAGCCCCTGGTCCCCTCAGCCTTCTTGCTGAAGGAGCAGGCCCTCTGGGACATCTCCACCCCTTGTCTTTGTGGAGGATGGGTTAGGCCCCAGTTCCTGTTGTCTGGAGCAACTTGGAACCCCTGAGAATGTGCTTACTGGGAGGCCTCAAAAAGCCCAAGGAGCTAGCCTGTCTTCCTGGGCCTGGGCCTGGTATGGCCGGAATGCTTGTAACCTTATACGTACCCACCTGTACTACTAGCTCCGGATTAGAGCTCAGGTCTCCTGCCCTCCCTGCTCCCACCTAATTGCCCCCACGATTGTCTTTAGCACAGTCTTCTCCAAGGATGCACACCCACTGGGTGGCTTTGCCAGAGTTGGCCTGGGCCAAAACATCTCTCACCGTTACTCCAACACAGGAGCTCAGAAAACATCAGAGCCAGAAGCGACCCTAAAGATTTGAGAGCTCAGCCTCCTTGGGCCAAACTGAGGCCCAAAGAAACTGAGGCCCAAAGAAAGCCAATTTACACTTGGCCCTTGCAAATTGACTTTCGATGCATGAGGCCAGAAAGAGGATCTTAGGGAATTTCCTCAGAGCCCCCAAAGTTAATTACCTTCTGTGCCAACTGGGCTGCCTCTCCCAGGCTGCTGGGTCTGTCCTTGTTAGAGGAGGAACAGTTGGGAGAGGAGGTTTGTGTGTTTGTTTGGTTTTGGGCTTTTTTTTTTTTTAATACAAATTATCTAGTTTCTACAAAGGAATCCCTCAGAGTCTTTCCTTTAGTACATGGCACATTTGTGTGTATGTGTGTGTAGTGGGGCTGGGAATAAGATAGCCTTGTCCTTCAGAGAATTGTTTATAGGGTTAGTATTTTCCTTCCTGTCCTCTGCACGCTTAGCCTTCCCTCTGCAGCGTCTAAGGACCCGAGAGTGGAGAGTTCCTTTACAGAATTTCCCCGGATCCAACGAAAACCATACACGTGCTTAGTCTAGATGGTTGCATTTTTTTTTCTGCCAAAGCTGGTGGATTTGCCCGTTCTAGTGTGAAAAATTGGGATGTGAGAGAGGGCTTGAGTCCTCCTTTTGCCCCCACTCCATGCCCACCCCCGCTTCACCGAAAGGTTTGGCTCCAAGAGAGCCCTGTCACCACCACCCGGAGGATCGCGCCGGTGCGGCGCCGGCGCCTCGAGGGAGGCCTTTGGGCTCCAAGATCGCGACCAGAGCAGATCCAGTCGCGACTTGCCGCCGCTGGTGTGGAGAAAGGCAGCTGTCGGGGAAGGAAGTTGACGGGGCGCCGGCCTGAGGAGCTAGGGAGCCGAGGGCTGGGGGAATTCAGTAGCCGGGCTGCCTCCCAGGCGCTGCGTCCCCGCCCGAGCCGTGCGCCCTGCAGCCAGAGAGGCGTGGGGGGTGGTCGGTCGCTGGGCAACCAGCCTGGGGCTGCGAGCGGTAGGGTCGAAGCAGGGGAGGCCGGACAGGCGCAGGCGGGAGCGGAAATCCAACGGTTTTTCTGGGAATTGGCCGCGGCGGGGGTCGAGGGGGCGTGGATTTGAGAAGCCCGCTGCGCCCAGGGCCAAGGGGTAGGGATGCGGAGGAGGTGAAGGCAACCGGTCACCGCGGCCTTTCGGGGCGAGGAACCAAACGTCTGGGGGAGCACGACTGGAGGGAGGGGCGCGGTGAGGGTGCGGGTCGCAGGCGGACACCCGCTGCGTCTGGGCACCGGAGCCACGAACTCTCTCGGCTGGGGCGGCCCAGCAGACCTGCGTGGAAAGCTGCAAACGTGGCCCTAAGCCCGGGGGCACTTCGGCCACTTTGCCCTCCAGTCCTAACACCCAAATGGAATGGTCCCTATTGTCCACACAGATTGGCGCAGGTTGGGGCCCCTCGAACGGGAAGAGGAGGACCCGTCGCCCCGCAATCCCTGTATTCTAGGGCCACTGTTACTTGGCGGAGGTTCCTGGAGTGACTGGGCCTGGGGGCAGGAGGTGACCAGACCTCGCGGGGCAACACCGCAGCGCGGCAGCGCTATCCTGGAGCGGCCGCAAGCGCAGGAGCGGGCGGGCGCCGCCCGGCGCCCGCGCGCTCTCCGAACCCCGGTCCCCATCCTCTCCAGCCGTGAACCCCTCTGTGAGTGTGGCGGGCCGCAGGAGGGGGTCGCCTCAGTCCCACCGGGCTTCTAGGGTCCCAGAAAGCTGTCTGTCCCAGCCCGCCGGCCATGGGGGAGGAGAGAGCGGGTCACGCCTGCAGATTGCGCCCCGGGAGAAGGCCTGTGCCTTCCAACAGGGGATGGTAAACCCTGGGAGACCTTGCCGTACTCCGATGCTGGGGAGGGGGGCGGGTGCGCATCCTGGCTTTCAAGCCCGCTTGGTCGGGCCCTCTGACCCACCTCTCCTCTGGCAGCACGGAGGCTGCCTCGCAAACACGTCTCGAGCCTCTGAGCATTGCCCTGGCGTTCCCTCCTCCTGGAATGACCTGCCCGCGTCAGCGACAGGCCTCAGCTCAGCCCCCGACTGAGCCTTTCGGCCCCGCCCCTCCCCAAGCTGGCGCCACCGCACCCTCTTGAACTCTGACCTCCCGCCCCTGGCGCCACCTGTACCCTCGCTCCGACCCTTGGCGCTCTCTTCCTGGGGTCACAGAACCCGTAAGAGTGGGAGCTCCCTGAGGGCAAGGACCGTTTCTCGTTCCAAGTGGCGCACAGGGGGCGCGGGTCGGAAGGGGGCGTGGAGCGGAAGGAAGAGGAGGGCGGAGCCCCGCACCTGTGCTCCTGGCGGGTTCGAGGCCTACATGCAAACGAGATGCAAATGAGCTCCTGGAGCTGCGCCTCCGACCCTCTCTCACCTTCCCGCACCACCGCCTCGTGCTTGCCCCCAGACTCGGAGAAGCCGCCGCTGTCCCCGGAGCCCTCGGAGCAGCGCCCGCAGGCCCCGACCAAGAAGCTCCGCAAGCCGAGGACCATCTACTCGAGTCTGCAGCTGCAGCACCTGAACCAGCGTTTCCAGCACACGCAGTACCTGGCGCTGCCCGAGAGGGCCCAGCTGGCCGCGCAGCTCGGCCTCACCCAGACCCAGGTGAGGCCGTTCCGTCCTTCCTTCAGCTAGCCTTCCCCAGATGTGTTCTCTGGGGACCCACCGCTCTCCCCAGGGGGAATGCCCCAGGAGTCCCCTAGCCTTGTGGTCGCGGTCTCCCGGGCGTGTTAAGAGCCGGCTCTCAGTTTCTTTGGGGGGGGG
>ML109015.1:0-60825 GCA_003697995.1 Taxidea taxus jeffersonii
AATCACTATGTTGTACACCTGAAACTAATGTAACATTGTATGCCAACTATACTTCAAGAAAAAAAAAAAAACTGAGTAGAATCCATCAGTCTGTCACGGAGTAGATGGGAGAAGGATGAAGGCAAAATGACCAAGAGGTTTCTGACTTGGACAAAATTAGAGTTAATGGGGCGGCAGAGGCCAGGCAGGAGGAAGGAGAAAGGAAGTGATGCAGTAAATAAGACAAAGGTAATGCTTCCCCAAGTGGAGCTTCCGGTCCAGCAGGGAGGATGGACACTGAACAAATAAATGTGTGATGAAGGTGTTGAAAGAGAAAACACAGTGTGTTGTAAAAGCATCTGTTAAGTTGGTCTAACCTTGTTTGTTCTCAGGGTTAGTGAGCAGGTTAGGGAAGAACTTCCTTAAGCGATGTCTGACCCCAGTAAGAAACGAAGAAAGAGCAGAGTGGCTAAATGAAGAGGAAAGCAGCATTCTGGGCAAAGGGAGCAGGGAGCAGAGGCCTGGGAGCCACAGTATGAGTGGTGCTGACACACAGGAGGCCCATGTAGCTGAGGACAGTTGCATTGCCAGGGGAAGGCAGAGCTACAGCAGAGGGATTCAAGACTTTATCCTACGTGCGGAGGAATCCGAAGAAGTAGGAGGGTCCCAAACAGCTCATGCTGGTTTGTACACAAAAAACAATTTCTCAAATCAAAATACCTTTGGAGAATTTTTTTTTTTATATACTGGCCCCTTGTTGCCATTCAAAAAAATATTAAGCTGGCTGCTTTGTAGAACTTTACTTTAGAAGAACCTCTAGCCTGTATCCCAGTAATAATCAGGATATATATGATACAAAGAAAATGAAGACAGGCTGCATTGTGGAATACAATACACATAAAACATTCTTAGAAAATGAAGAAAATTCTTGCTTTTAAAATAAATTGTGGGCTGGGCACTCAGACTAATTAGTATCATGTATTTGTTGTCTATCACACACCAGATCGTGCCCCTCCTAGCAATTCTGCAGTTTAAGGAAATAAAGCACTATTTCAAGTTATTTTATAAAATGTGTACAAAAGCAACTTATTTAAAATGAGAGAACTGTCAAAGCTCCCCACATCAACCCATGTGCTGGGCAGTATTCTGCAGTGGAGTGCAGGGAGAACCTTACTTGGCCAACCACTCGGCGGCAGCCTGGTTGTCCACAGCCTGGTGCTTACTGAGAACGTCTGTGGGCTCCTCCCGTTTCAGCCTGGCATAAGGGTGCTTCGGACAGTGGCGGTTTGCATGGGTGAATCTGCTTAGGCAGCCTTCAAAACATAGAGGGAAACACTTATCAGAATCTGGACATCCAGCAGACATGGAAAATGTTCAGTTTCCCCAGTATCCAAGAAAAGTAAATTAAGACCATGGGATTTAGCATTCTAGAACTTGGAGGAGGGAAAAAAAAAAAAGAAAAGAAAAACCACCCTAAGGGGAAGCAATTCCTTCACCTCTTAGTCATGGCAACATAAATGCATCAACCCCACCAGAAAGTGATTTATTAGCAAAAATGGTCAAAACCTCTGACTTAAGAATTCCATTCTTGGAATCTATTGTAAGGACACATCCCATAAGATGAACAAAGCTGTACTGAGCTTTATTTTAGCTGAGGAAGCTGTGCCTCTCAGCTTCGTTGGCAATAAACAAATTTTAAAAACAAACACTCAATATCCAACATTGAGGCCATCACTGTGTATGTGCTTAAGCAAATGGAAGTGTGTAAACACCTGTTTTGGGGTTTTTTTTCCTTTTAATTTAAATTTTAGTTAGTTAACATACAGTGCAACACTGGTTTCTGAGAAGAGTTTAACAACAGACAACAATCAAGAGAACCACAGAACCGCAGCACAAAACTATACTGAATTTCAGGTATAACTATGTAAAAATATGCATAAGGAGGGATGCCTGGGTGGCTCAGTTGGTTAAGCGGCTGCCTTCGGCTCAGGTCATGACCCCAGCGTCCTGGGATCGAGTCCCACATCGGGCTCATTGCTTGGCGGGGAGCCTGCTTCTCCCTCTGCCTCTGCCTGCCACTCTGTCTGCCTGTGCTTGCTCTCTCTCTCTCTCTCTCTAACAAATAAATAAATAAAATCTTTAAAAAATATATTTTAAAAAAAATTTTTAAAAATATATGCATAAGGAAAACATCTCAAGAAACTGTGATGTGAGGGGTGCTTGGGTGGCTCAGTCAGTTGAGCAGCTGCCTTCAGCTCAGGTCATGATCCCAGGGTCCTGGGATTGAGCCCCGCATCCGGCTCCCTGGGAGCCTGCTTCTCCCTCTCCTTCTGCCTGCCACTCTGTCTACTTGTACTGTCTAGCTCTCTGTCAAATAAATGAATAAAAATCTTAAAAAAAAAAAAAGAAATTGTGATGTGATTTAGAAAATCACTTACAAAAAGTGATAAGAAATTACTAACAGTGGCACTAGGGTGGTAAAATCTCCCCCCTTTATTGAAAATTTAGACAATGATGTGTTTCCTTCAATTTAATAGTTACAAAGTTTAAAACCAAAATAAAACCCTACCATAAAGGCTGTATTTACTTTTATAGATCTTTCTATCACCTCTAACTGAATATACTATTATTTTTTTAAGTAATCTCTCTGCCCATCATGGGGCACAAACAAAGCCAAGATCAAGAATCACATGTTCTGCTGACCGAGCCAGCCAGGTGCCCCCTGAATATACTGTTTTTAACTGGTCTTGAAGATTTCCATCTAAAAAGAGCATGTTACTTACAAATCAATCATTTCCCAGAAAATGAGCATGGAACACAATTTAGAAAGAGAGCTTATGATGTTTTATAAAATTTACATCAAATTCTCTCCTCCTAAAAAAACCTCAAGTAAAAATTTCACTTTTAACTCACAAACAGTTATTACATAGACTTAACTCCTAACAGCATACCATTTTCTGAACAAACAAAAGGTTTCTCTCCGGTGTGAAGACGCTGATGTGTTTTGAGCTGTCCACTTTGAACAAAGGCTTTTCCACAGTCAGGATAGTCACACAGATAGGGTCTCTCACCTAAGTAGACAAATATCATGTATTATTTCTGAGACAATAAAGTGAGAAGAGAAAGGGACAAAGAATCAACCTCTGTATAGGTCATGACCAAACAACAACCAAACCTGTCACGGCCTCCACAAAGCAAGGGTTAATGCTAACAGCAGCACTTCCATGCTACCAAGTAGCTTTCCACGGGGAAGCACCGAATGTCCTTGGGCCTTGAGCTTTCAGGTTCCCACGTGGAAAGCCCTGAGGTTATCTTCCGCTTATCGGGTCATTTTCTTCCCCATGATCCAAATCGCTTCTCCCACGCCCACTTAGCCCTCCCACCCGGAAGGAACCCTGGCGGACCTCTACTCTGGAGGGAATGCCATGGAACACTTGCTTTTGTCATATGAACTACCCTCTAAATCACTGCAAACCCTAATGCACCCCTTGAACAAGTGAAAATGATCTGCTGACTTTCAGTGGTCCCCTAATACCTGCTTATAGCTACTGGGTTAGAGGACCAAGTTTATCTTTACTTCACCCCTGACATTCATTCCATAAGGGTGCTCCTCATCTCATTCTACTTGAAAATCCAATCTTCTCTGCCCATTCAAATCTTCCAAGTGCTGTAGGCTCTCAGTGACTTTCCTCCTACCTCCCTGCCACCTCCAGATAACTGAACTATGTTTCCCTTCATGAACTTAGTATCCACTGTTGTTTATGTATCCCGGCACTCTCCTGATACAAAGACATATACTACTTTGTACTCCATGGCAATTCATACATACAACACAGTGCTAGGCTTGAGAAAGTAGCTTGAAAATCTTGTTCAACCATAATTAAACTTATTTTTTTTAAATGTTCTTTGATTAACAATTGTGCACTGGTCCTTCCCAAATAATCCAAAGAACACTAACAAGTCCTCCCTAGATTCTCATTATTTAGAAATGTAGTAAATGATTATGACAGTTAAACACAAATTAATAAAACACAGGATACAGGGAGTTATTTAAAATAGAGAAAAGTCTCTTACGAAGCATTTACATACTGGGGCTTAGCCATACCATGCAGATCTTGGGCTCAGTTCTCTCACATACAGCATAGCAGGCCAAGGCCTGAAAGTACTGGGGTGACATGTGGTAGATTGGCAGTAGCTCAGGCCTGAGACTCAGGGGTCTTATCGTTATGCCACAAGGTCCTGAACCTTAACTGCACAGGCAACACATACCTTATGGCCTACGAACCAGTTATTTGGGGATATTTCAGACTAATTAGTTGAAAAAAATCTGAAAAACTCTCAAATTCTCAAAACCAGATATTTCATTTAGTAATGGTTTTACTGAATGGTACCTAAAGTCCAAACCTCTTAGCCACCCTAGTTTTAAAATGATTCAAAATTAAAACTTTACCCTTTTTCAGGGATTTGGCTAAGAAAACTATATTCTAGCATATTATTAAAATGCATCTTTTAGGGACGCCTGGGTGGCTCAGTGGGTTAAGCTGCTGCCTTCAACTCAGGTCATGATCCCAGGGTCCTGGGATCGAGTCCCACATCGGGCTCTCTGCTCGGCAGGGAGCCTGCTTCTCCCCTCCCCTCTCTGCCTGCCTCTCTGCCTGCTTGTGTGATCTCTGTCTGTCAAATAAATAAATAAAATCTTTTAAAAAAAATGCAGCTTTTAAAAAACAAAAAGCAAAACCAGGTGGTGACCATAAACACAGTGGGAAAAAAAAAAAAGGCAACTAAGCTTTAAAAGCCCAAGCTCTAGACTCGTACTGCCCAACAGAAATATAATGTGAACCACTTCTAGTAACCACATTACAAAAGCAAAAAGGAACAGGTGAAATTAATTCTGATAATATATTTTATTCACCCCAATATACCTGAAATATTTTAATTTCAATATGTAAACAACATCAAAGTCATCAAAGTTTATTCTTTTTCATACTAAGCACATTTTACACATGCTGCCCATCTCAATTAGACTAGCTAAATTTCAAGTGCTCAGGAGCCACATGTGCTACTGTACTGGCAGCCGTCACCCTAGACCCAAGGGTGTGGGAAGTTGTAAGGCAGTGGTCATTGCTTTTTTTGGTGCCTCCGTTAACTCATCTGTAAATTATTAAATACCATTATTAGATCCAAAAGACTCCTTCTTGGAGGCCAACTTTCTCTATGGAAAGAACAAGGGCCCTCTCTATTTCCTGATTTCTATCCAGTATTTAAAATATAAGTACAGTTTGTTGGCACAAAGAGAGATATGTGATAGTCCTGGGATAGTTACCTACAGCACACTTAATTCTGAAAAATTATACTTCACCTTAGATTAGATGGTTAGGCCAAACATTCTGATGGCACACTGAGGATTCTAGAAATTCTGCTAAACACCTGACACATGGTGTTTTAGTATTTGGCCTACAAGTCAGTTTTAACAATTATACAGACAGCTGAAGGGCATATCAAGTAAAATTCAGGTAGGTAGAATGACAGAACTAAATTTAGCAGTAACATTCCTATAACAACTAGATTAATTACCATGATACCTGTAGAAGTCACATGGTACCAGTGTTGAGAAAACCATTTCTTCCTATCAAAAGAGAAATGGACTATACAAGGCCTGTTTGAAAAAACTTCACAATAAGGAAATACAAGGCAACTAAAATACTAATTTGTAGGCCCAAACATCAAATCAGCTTTAAGTATTACTTTTACTCAACTTACCTGTATGAGTCCTCTTGTGAGCCTGGAGCGATTTCTCCCGTGGAAACACCCTATTACAGATGTTACAACGGATTCTGCTGGATGAATGCTCTCCTTCATTTATTAGATCCCGGACAGTATCTGCTCTGGGTCTGCCACGTCGGATTCCATCCTATTAACAATTTGTATAAACATTAATATAATTTCCTGGATCCATTCATTAAAGTAAAAATCATTTTTTAAATTGTTGAGTGACATCAGTAAAAATGGTAGAGTAGGTAGTTCCAAAGCCCAGTCCCACCACAGATCACTGAAAAATCAAACTGTCAAAATCACCTTTATCACAACTCCAGGAAATAGTTAGAGATTTACAGCAACTCAGTCAACACTGAATCGAGAAGCAGGCAACGTGAAACAAAGTTTTCCTACTTTGCAGCATTTTTACTGCTTGCCCTTGCCTCTCCCTGTGGCCCACAGTGGGCTTAAAGAGCCTTCATTCTCAATATGAGAACTTAGTCCCTGGCTACAGGGAGAGCAAAGCAGACCTGATTCTAGAAGTATTTGGTTTGTCTGTCTTGACCTGACAGCTACTTAAGTCTTTTGTCTTTGCTTTACCTAACACAGAACTCTCTTAGGTCAGAAAAGCAGTTAAACAGAGAGCACTGCTCAAAAACTTATAAGGTTGGGGCGCCTGGGTGGCTCAGTGGGTTAAAGCCTCTACCTTTGGCTCAGGTCATGATCTCAGGGTCCTGGGATGGAGCCCCACATCGGGCTCTCTGCTCAGCAGGGAACCTGTTTCCCCCCACCCCCTCTGCCTGCCTCTCTGCCTGCTTGTGATCTCTGCCTGTCAAATAAATAAATGAAATCTTGAAAAAAAAAAAAAAAGAATGTGCACTACAAAACAAAAACAAAAACAAAAACCTTATAAGGTCAATGATAACTTGCTGTACCCTGGCAAAAGATTTCAATTGGACAAAAGGACACACCAAAAGCCTGGGAGGAAAAGCTGGAGATAGAGTTTCTTTGGGAAATTAGGGCACTGTAAACTGCCCTGGTATGGGCGCCTAGGTGACTCAGTTGGTTAAGCCTCTGCCTTCAGCTCAGGTCATGATCTGAGGGTCCTGGGATCAAGTCCCGCATCAGGCTCTCTCTACTTGGCAGGGAGCCTGCTTCCTCCTCTCTCTCTCTCTCTCTCTCTCTGCCTGCTTCTGCCTGCTTGTGATCTCTCTCTGTCAAATAAATAAAATAAAATCTCTAAAAAAAAAAAAAAAACTGCCATGGTATCCTAAAGATAAAAATTTAGAAAGCCACACCCTTAGGGCAAGAAGAATGCTCAGAAAAGACCTGATAAGACCCTAAGTTTTCACCTCTGACTGATCCTCTGCTAGGCAGGAAATGAAGGCTAAGGCAGAGTCGTAATGAGTCTAAGCACTGAAGAAGAGCTATAACGCAGAGCCATTTCTGCAAAGTCAATAGTTTCTTCCCTTTCAATTTTTGTCTCCACGCATTCAAGAAAATCTCTAGCAATGTTGAGCTGACTACAAGCTACTGAAACAGAAATTTAGATAACAGACACAACAAAGAATAGAGTTTACAAAAATAGTTTAGAAAATTCACAAAACAAATATTTACAACCCACAGGAAACAAAAACAAACTCTGAGGGAGAAAAATCTGTTTTCCAGAGTCACCACATTACAATAGTCAAAACATCCCATTTTCAACAAAACGAGTGACAAGTATGGCCCATACACAGGAAAAAAACACACCATGAGGAAGTAGACACTGGTCTTACTAGACAAAGACTACGGTCTTAAATATGCTGAAAGAGGTAATGAAAAACATGGACAAAGGAAAAACAGGAGAAACAAACAGAAAATAACTATAAGGAAACAAACTAAAAGGGGCTCCTGGATGACTCAATCGGTTGAGCATCCAACTCTTGATTTTGGCTCAGGTCATGATCTCACCATCTTGAGATCAAGCCCCACATCAGTTTCTGTACTTAGCAGGGAGTCTGCTTGAGATTCTTTCCCTTTGCCCCTTCCCCTGCTCACTTGCTCTCTCTCTAAAATAAATAAAACTTTTTTTTAAGAAAGAAATTATAAAAAGAAACCAAACAGAAATTCTGGAGCTAAAAATTACAATAAATGGAATGGAAAAAATTCACTAGAGAATGTGAATGGCAGATTTGACTGTCAGGAAGAATCAGCAAACTTGAAGACAGGTCAATTGAAAATATCCAGCCTGAGGAACTGAAAGAGAAAAGAATGGAAAGAGCCCAAGACACCTGTAGGAAATCAAGTGTCTTAGTCCTTTTGGGCTACTATAACAAAAGACTACAGACTGGAAAACTGGAACTTATAAACAGCAGAAATGTATTTCTCACAGTTCTGGATACTGGAAAGCCCAGGATCAAGGCACCAGTGTAGACAGGTTAGGGCCCTCTTCCTGACTTGTAGCTGGCACCCTCCAGCAGTGTGTTCACATTGGAGCTCTCCGGAGCTTTTTTCATAAAAGCTCTAATCCCCTTCAAGAGGGCCCCACCCTCATGACATAAGCACCTCCCAAAGGCTCTAACTCCTAACACCATCATCTCTGGGAGTCAGGATTTTATCAAACACATTTGGGGGTACACAAATACTGAGACCATAGCATCAAGCGTACCAACATACACATAACTGGAGGCCCAGAAGGCACGAGAAAAACGGGCAGAAAGAATATCTGAAGGAATAATGGATGAAAACTTCTCAAATTTGGTAAGATGTAAGTCTAGACATCCAAGAAGCTCAATGAACTTCAAGAATAAACACAAAGAAAGATATCCACTGAGACACATTAGGTCAAAATGTCAAAAGACAAAAGGCAGAGAATCTTGAAAACAGGAGAAGCAATTCATCAGGTACAAGGAGTCCTCACTAAGATTAACAGCTGATTTCTCAGGAGAAACTATAGAAAGCAGTAGGATGACATGTTTAAAGTACTGAAAGGAAAAAAAAAGTCAACCAATAATCTTACATCCAACAAAATTATCCTTCAAAAATGAAAAAGGAATTAAGACATTATCAGATAAACATAAGCAGAGAGCGTTCATGGCTAGTAGACTTGCCATACAATAAATGTAAAGGGAGTTCTTCAGGCAGAAACAAAAGGGCACTAGAGAGAAACTCAAAGCCATACAAAGAAATAAAGAACACTGGTAAGGGTAATTACATAAATGAATACAAATGGTAAAAGTGTTGTATTTTTGGCTCATAACTCCTCTTTTTCTCCTATATAATTTTTGTTTGTTTGTTTTTGTTTTGGGCCAGATGTGGGACTCGATTCCAGGACCATGGGATCATGACCTGAGCCGAAGGCAGATGCCTTAACCATCTGAGCCACCCAGGTGCCCCTCTCCTATATAATTTAAAAGACAAATAAATGCCAGGTGCACCTGACTAGCTTAATCAGAGGAGCGTGTGACTCATAATCCTCAGGGCCGTGAGTTCAAGCCCCACATTGGGGTAGAGATTGCTTAAATAAATAAATAGATAAACTTTTTTTTTTTTAAAGATTTTACCTATTCATTTATTTATCAGAGAGAGAGAAAGAGAGAGCGAACACAGGCAGACAGAGTGGCAGGCAGAGGCAGAGGGAGAAGCAGGCCTCCTGCCAAGCAAGGGGCCGGATGCGGGACTCGATCCCAGGACGCTGGGATCATGACCTGAGCCGAAGGCAGCCGCTCAATCAACTGAGCCACCCAGGCATCCCTAGATAAACTTTTTAAAACAAGACAAATGTCAGATATATTTTAAAAATTACAAATCCATGTTAATGGGAACATAATGCAATTTGCAACTATAACAAAGAGGGAGAGATAGAGCTGGATAGGAGCAGAGATTTTGTACACTATTGTAGCTGAAGTGGTACTAGTTCAAAATAGATTGTTTTAAGTCTAAAAAATTAATTGAAATTCCCAGGGTTATCACTTAAAAAAAAATCTAAAAAATCAAAAAAAGGAAACAAAAATGAAAATAGTATACTACAAAGAATAAAATAAAATAAACACAAAGAAGGCAGTAAGAAAGGAATTGAGAAACCAAAAAGGTATAAGACATACAGAAAACAAATAACAAGATACCAAAAGTAAGTTCTTCCTTAACAGTAATCGCTTTAAATGTAAATAGCTTAAATTTACCTGCTAAAAGGTAGAAATTAGCAAAATTTATTTTTAAAAAATGATCCAACTATATGCTGCCTGCAACAGACTTTTTAAAATCCAAAAACACAAATAGAGAAAGGATGGAGGGGCTCCTGGATGGCTCAGTCAGTAGAGCATGCAATTCGTGATCTCAGGGTGGTGAGTTCAAGCCCTACCTTGGGCCTAGAACTTACTTTAAGAAAGAGAGGGAGAGAAAAGATGGATAAACAATAAGAAATAACAATTGCTGGGATGCCTGGGTGGCTCAGTTGGTTGGGCAGCTGCCTTCGGCTCAGGTCATGATCCCAGCGTCCTGGGATCAAGTCCCACATCGGGCTCCTTGCTCGGCGGGGAGCCTGCTTCTCCCTCTGCCTGCCTCTCTGTCTGCCTGTGCTTGCTCTCTCTCTCTCTCTCTCTCTAACAAATAAAATAAAAATAAAATCTTAAAAAAAAAAAAAAGAAAGAACAATTGCTAACACTCACTCACCTAACAATAGAGCCCCCGAAATATGAAACAAAAATGGACAGAAACTAAAGGAGAAGGAGTTCAAAATAACTGGAGGCTTTCACTTTTAATAATAGGTAGGATGACTAGACAAGTCAACAGAGATACAGAAGACTTGAACAACACCCTAAGCCAACTAGACCTAACACATATACAGAACACTCCACACAAAAACAGCAAAATAAGCATTTTTCTCAAGTGCACATGGAATATTCCCCAGGAAAGACCATTTGTTAGGCCACAGAACACATACTGATAAATTTTAAAAGACTGAAATCATCCAGTATCTTCTGTGACAAACATGGAATGAAACTATATAAATTAAAAACTGAAAGAAAAATGGAAAATTCACAAATAGGTGAAAATTAAACACAGTCTAAACAGCCAGTGGGTCAAAGAAGAAATCACAAGGAAATTAGAAAATACCTTGACACACAAGAAAACAAACACAACATGTCAAAACTTAGGGGATACAGTTCTTGGGTTGGAGGGCTTAATAGATGATAACAACGCTACCCAAAGTGATGTACAGAGCGCGATCCCTATTAAAATGTCAAAGCCTTTTTTTTTTTTCCAGAAATGGAGAAAGTGATCCTCCAATTCATATAAAACTGCAAGAGGCTCCAAATAACCAAAACAATATTTAAAAAGAACAAAGTAGAAGGACACATATGTCCCTATTTCAAAACTTACTACAAAGCAGCAACAATCAAGACAGTGTGGCTCTGGCAGAAGGAAGGTCACATAGACCAGTGAAAGAGAACTGAGAGGCAAGAAATAAACCCTCATCTATGGCAAACTTATTTTCAACAAGGGTGCCACGAACATTCAATGAGTAAAGAACTGTCTCTTCAACAAATGATTCTGAGATAACTGCATTTCTACATACAAAAGAATGAAGTTGTATCTGTACCTCAATGATATTAAAAAATTAACTCAAGGGGTGCCCGGCTGGCTCAGTCAGAAGAACATGCAACTCTTGATCTCAAGATAATGAGTTTGAGTCCCACACTGGTACAGAGTTTAATTAAATGAATAAATAAACTTTAAAAATTAACTTGGGGCACCTGGGTGGCTCAGTCAGTTGAGCAGTCAACGCTTGATTTTGGCTCAGGTCCTGATCCCCTGCTTAAAGAGTCTCTCCCTTTGCCCCTTCCCCCACTCACATGCACTCTCTCTCTCTAAAATAAATGAAGAGTATTAGCTCTTACATTTTGGTTCATGATGCACTTTGAGTTAGTTTTTTTAAAAGATTTATTTATTTTAAATAATAAGAAAACAGGGATTAATGTTCATGAGCTTGAATGTGGCAATGGATTCTTAAATATGGCATCAAAAACATAAGCATCAAAGAATAAATAAGATGGCCTTAAAGTTATAAAATATTTGCATATCAAAGGGCTTTCTCCAGAAAGTGAAAAGACAACCTTACAGAACAGGGGATTAATATTTGCAAATTTTATATCTGATAAGGGTCTAGTAGCCAGGATATATAAAGAACTCTTAAAATTTAACAACTAAAAAACAAAAAAAAGTTTTTTAATGGGTAAAGATCAGGGTGCCTCCATCAATTAATACTGGACTCTTGATTTCAGCTCAGATCCTGATCTGGGTGGTGGGAGTAACCCCCATGTCAGGCTCCGCACTCAGCTGGGAGTTGCTTAAGATTTTCTTCCTCAGCCCTTCCCCGCCCTCAAAATAAATAAATAAAACTTTTTAAAAAATGGGTAAAGATCTTTAATAGAAATTTCTCCAAAGGCGTTATACAAATGGGCAGCAAGCTCATGCAAAGATGCCCAAAATCATTAGGGAAAAACAAATCAAAATCAATGAGGTCAATTATATCTCAACAAAGCTTGACAAAAAAAATTTTTTTTAATTTTTTTAAAAGTACAGTTAAGATTACTACTTCATACCAACTAGATTATACTAGATAGTATACTAGATATACTAGATAGTATAATACTAGATTATACTCAAAAAAAGAAATAGGAAATAAAAGTGGTTTTGGGCAGAAAGATAAGAGGAATTGGAGCCCTCAAAAACTGCTAGTGAGAATGTAAAGTGCCACTACAGAAAAAAAAATTTGAGTATGATATAATGTCATATGCATACACATAGCATGTTATTGGCATTAATGGCATGTTATTCCTCAATAGAAATGATACATGCCACAGGGTAGCTAAACCTCAAAAACAATATGCTAAGTGAAAGAAGCCAGACAAAAAAAGCCATATATTGTATAATTCCATGTAATGAAATATCCAGGTTGGTTAAGTACATAGAGACAGGAAACAGATTGGTTTCCAGAGACTGCCTGTGGTGGGGAATAGGGACTAACTGCTTAATGAGTACAGAGCTTTCTTTTGAGGTAATGAAAATGTTTTGAAACATGATATGTAGGTGGTGGTTGCATAATATTGTGAATTACTAAATGTCACTTAATTACACCTTAAAGTGGTTAATTTTACGTTATATGAATTTCACCTCAATTTTACTTAAAAACTAAGGAAATCTAGATATACTATGGATGTTAGTTATTAATAATGTATCAATCTGGCTCATTAACTGAAACACATATTCTCTGCTAATGTAAGATGTTGGCAATGGGAAAACAGGATATGTGACTTATGGGAACACCCTGTACTATCTTAACTTTTCCATACATCTAGAACTAATCTAAAATAAACATTCACTTGGAAAAAATCTTTCTCATTTCCCAGGTTAAGTTAAATTTTACACATACAAGTTATGTGAAAAATGATAAAAGGATTATGTACAATTACATTCAAAATGAAGACGCTTTTACTGCCTGCAATATAAAAACCTAAAGCCTCCTAAATGCTTACAAACAATAGGCCAAAACCTTAATGGATCACAATAAGCTCCAGTAAAAATTCCATTTAACCAATTTTCACTTTGAAAGAAAAGGCCAATCTCAACATGGATGAGTTATTATCTTATAGGATAAGTCATTTTTTAAAAGTTCTTAGATATTAAAATCTACTTCCATAGCAGTCAACAGATGGAAGCAATCTAAATGTCCATTGGAAGACGGATGAAGGAAAGGTATCATATACAAAACAATGGAAAATTATTCAGTCTTAAAAAAAGAATCCTGGGACGCCTGGGTGGCTCAGTTGGTTAAGCAGCTGCCTTAGGCTCGGGTCATGATCCCAGCGTCCTGGGATTGAGTCCCACATCGGGCTCCTTGCTTGGCGGGGAGCCTGCTTCTCCCTCTGCCTCTGCCTGCCTCTGCTTGCCTCTGTCTGCCTGTGCTCGCTCTCTCTCTCTCTCTAACAACAACAACAAAAAAAAAACGAATCCTGCCATGCACTATAACTTGATGAACCTTAAAAACACCATGCTAAGTGAAAGAAGCCATTACAAACACACACACACCACAAATTCTATAAGATTCCACTTATATAAGGTATCTAATTAATCAAACTCTTAGAAAATAGAATGGTGGTTGCTAGGGACTGTGGGGAGAAAGGAAAGGGGCGTTCAATGTGTATAGAATTTTAGTTTTACAAGATTAATAAGTTCCTGAGATCTGTTACACAACAATGTGCATATAGTTAACACCAAAAAATGATTAAGATGCTTTTTTTTTTTTGCCACCAAAGGGGGAAAAAAAGGAACATGGAAAGGTACTACAGCAGATAAAAATATTCACTGCCCCTCTCTCACTGTGTGTGGGTACCAATGAGACCAACTTGGCCACATGACTTCCTTTGGCCAATAAAATGTGAGAGGAAATTATATGTATATAAGTAAAAGCCTTAAAAAGCCATCACATGGTTCCTTTTCATCTCTCTTTTCTCTCTGCCTTGAGACCCAAATGTCCCAGGCAGCAAATGTTCCTTCCGGATCCCAGAATGAACAGGACAAGGCATACACCTGCAGTCAACCCCCCAAGACATATAACATGAGCCACAATTGGGCTGAGATTGGGATTTTTAAGTTTGTGTTCTACAGCATGCTTTAGTTTAAATTAAATTGGCACTTTGGTTTTTTTTTGGGGGGGGTATTTAATTTTTAAAGACTTTGTGTATTTGACACAGAGAAAGAGCACAAACAGGAAGGGCAGCAGGCAGAGGTAAAGGAGAAGGCAGGCTCCCCACCCAGCAAGGAGCCTGATGCGGGGCTCAATCCCAGGAATCTGGGATCATGACCTGAGACAATGGCAGACGCTTAACCTAATGAGCCACGCAGGCTCCCCAGGTACTTTGTTAATAAGTATTTGCTGATGGGATAAAAACCTCATCAATTCTTTGTTGATATCAAAATTGCCAAAAGAGATACATAATTGATGTGTTTCTCCAACATTACATAACTTTTTAAGAAGTTTCCATTTACAATGAAGCTAGGAACTGGCAAGGCCCTACCTGGACCCTGACTTACTTATGTTTAAGTCCAAATTAGCAAATCGACTTGTAGCAATTATTAGTTGTTACCAAATACTTTCACCTTCACCTCTTCGCTTTGATTCTCACTAGCTACATTTAGCTCTAGTCCTGCTTGCTAAAATTGTTAACCCAAAGTCAGCAAAGAAACATCTAACCAGGAGTAAAATTCAAGAATCCATTTCCATCATTTACTGAGGCACAATAATTGGATTGTTACTGGTTATGTTTATATGATAAATTATTTAAATCTTGTCTTAAAACTATAAAATAAATATGTCATCTAAGATCCATAAAAATAGCAGGTGATCCTGTTAAGAAATGGAGCATGAAATCAGGTTAATTAAAAACCTTCATGGTGCACCTGGGTGGCTCAGTGGGTTAACCTTCTGCCTTCGGCTTGGGTCATGATCTCAGGGTCCTGGGATCAAGCCCCGAGTCGGGCTCTCTGCTCAGTGGGAAGCCTGCTTCCCCCTCTCTCTCTGCCTGCCTTTCTGCCTACTTGTGATCTCTCTCTGGCAAATAAATAAATAAAATTTAAAAAAAAAAAACCTTCGTGATGTCACTCCTCTGCCATGAAAGGACCTTTTCCTAATATTTTTAAAATACATAAAAATAATGCAAATGCAAAAAAAGACAGAAAGAAACTGGGCCACTTCCTTACAGCATACACAAAAATAAACCCAAAACAGATTAATGACCTATATGTGAAACATGGAAATAAAATTCTTAGAAGAAAACATAGGCAGTAATTTCTTTGACATTGGTTATAGAAACATTTTCCTAGATATATCTCCTAAGGCAAGGGAAACAAAAGAAAAATTAAACTATTGGGACTACACCAAAATAAAAGCTTTTGCACAATGAAAGAAACCACCAACAACATAAAAGTCAATTTATTGAATGGGAGAAGATATTGGCAAATGATATATCTAATAAGGGGTTACTATCCAAACTCAACACCCAAAAACAAAAGCAAAAAACAATCTGGTTAAAAATGGGCAGAGGACCTGATCAGACATTTTTCCAAAGACATACAAATGGCCAACAGACAAATGAAAAGACGCTCAACATTACTATTCATCAGGAAAATACAAATTAAAACTACAATGAGATATCATTTTACCCTCATCAGTATGGCTAAAATCAAACAGATAAGAAATAACAAGTGTTGGCACGGATGAAGAAAAAAAAGGAACACTACTGGTGGGAATGCAAACTGGTGGAGCTACTGTGGAAAATAGTACAGAGGTTCCTCAAAAAATTAAAAATAGAATTATTTCTGATCCAAGAATTCCACTACTAGATATTTACCCAAAGGAAACAAAAACACTAATTCAAAAAGATACATGCAATCAATGTGTATTGCAGCATTATTTACAATAGCCAAGATATGGAAGCAACCCAAGTGTCTATCCATAGATGAATGGATAAAGATGGTTTATACACACACACACACACACACACACACACACACACACACACAGGAACATTATTCACCCATTAAAAAAGAATGAAATCTTGCCATTTGCAAAAACATGGATGGACCCAGAGGGCATAATGTTAAATGAAATAAATGAGAGAAAGGCAAATACCATAGGATTTCACCCATATGTGAAATTTATGAAACATAACAAAGAAAAAAAAGAGGCAAAAAACTAGATTCTTAAATATAGAGAACGAACTCATGCTTGCCAGGGGGGAGGTAGATAGGATGGGTGAAATAGATAAAAGGGATTAAGACTGCACTTATCTTGATGAGCACTGAGAAATGTACATAATTGTTGAATCATTATAGTGCACACCTAAAACTAATAACACTGTTAATTATACTTTAATTTTTAGAAAACCTCAGTGGTACAACTCCTGTGTTATGAAAGAATCTTTTCCCAGTATTTTTTTTTTTAAGATTTTATTTATTTTCTTGAGGGGGGAGAGAAAGAGCAGGGAGAGGGAAAGAATCCTAAGAAGACTCCTCACAGAGCATGGAGCCAACCTGGGGCTCGATCTCATGACCGTGAGATCATGACCTGAGCTGAAACCAAGAATCTGATGATAAACCAACTGAACTATCCAGGCACTCCTTCCAGTATTTTTAAATACATAAAAACATACTGTTGCCTTTATTATACTTTGAAATAACCAATTGGTTAATATCCAAATTTTTAAGTTATCCGTTACTGTTTTCTGTTCCTAGTTAAAATATATATATATTTTTCAAGCATGTTTAATGGGGGGAGGGGAGTTTGAGTATTTTAAAAGTTAACAGTTATTTTAACAGTTATTTTAAAAGTTAAAAGTTGACTGCTTCCCAGCTCAAATCATGTATTTGCATTTTCCAAATGAGAAATAGAGAGCTAAAAAAAATACAGTATAATACAACATCCTAGCCATATACAGGTAAAGCTTCACTGAATGTATCATTTCAACTGAGAAAATTAAGTAAGGCAAGTAATCATCTGATGACCTAAATAAAAGATTAAAGAGTATCTTTTAACTATACATACAAAAATAAGCTGTGTTACTTAGAGAAGGTCCTTTTCATTTTGGTCTTAGCAATAAAACCATGTTTCTACACATATATTTTAACAATTACAGAGTGTTAACTAACTCATCAGCAATCAAGTATACCTATAGTCTAACGGACTAATCTTGTCAGGACTGCTTGATGATTTGTAAGACAAAGTAAAGCTAACAAGAAATGCAACATAGGGATGTCTGGGTGGCTCAGTTGGTTAAGCATCCGCCTTCAGCTCAGGTCAAGATCCCAGAGTCCTTGGATGGAGTCCTGCATCAGCCTGCTGCTTTCCCTGCTTGGGCCCACTCTCCCTCTCTCTCTGACAAATAAATACATAAAATAGATTTTTTAAAAATGCAACACATCCTATTTATTATGTGGCAACTCCTGTGAAATAAGCTACTAGAAAGAAGCAAAATGATTATACTGCCAAAAATATTGGCATACTTTGGTAAATTTAATTTTTAAGACAGAACTTCAGTATCACTGGAAGGTAGATTAGTGATATTTAGTGTTTTCTGAAATAATACATGATAAATGTTTTGAGTTTTCAACATCAATAATATCTTTTAAAAAGTTATTTAATAAAATCTGGGTCATTTCTCAAGCCACTTAGAATAACATACCCATTTACTGAGATTTTAGAAAAAGTAATATTCAAACTGGGTATTCATGTGACAATGGAAAAAACTAAAAGTCCTTGACACATTTTTATACAAAGTAAAATTCAAATAAAATGTACAAATGCAACCTAGAAGGAAAAGAAAAATAGGTCTCAGGGGAAGGTATATATACCTTGACAAGAAAATGAAAAAAATGTAATTGATCACTTTTCCCCTTTCAAATTCAGGTTTAGATCCAAATATCTTTTGACTTTTATATCTGCTTCCTCATCCTATTCCCCACCTTTACCTATCTGCACAACTTTCTGGGTCTTAATTTTCATTTGTCTGTATTTTGTGTGCCTTCATAAAGCATTTCATTTGAGATACAATGGGTATAAACAGTGTGTATTTCTTAAGTCTGCTTTCATTAGCTTGATACTAAAAAAATAATAAACCCCTAAAGCCAATTCACACATGATATATACAGGAACAGTATCACATAGGGATTAAGAACAAGGCTTTGGAACGTTCCAATCAGTTCTGCCACCTACCATATGATGTTAACTAAATTTAATCTTGGGGACTCTCTTCTTTAATTCCTCCTTGTTCATCTGGTAAACAAGGTAAATTATTTAAAGAATTCAAAACACTCAACACAGCCCAGCAGTTTGCTATACCAGGCAAAAAATGGTAGCTACTATATTAACATGTTTAACATGGTGCTGATCAAAATTATATGTATGAATCTGCTATTTGTAAGACTATGTGCAGTGTACAGGGGACAGAAGGGGCTGGTGGGATAGGCAGCCGTCAAGTCCTGAAAAGTGAATGGTATCTGAGGCTATGCACAAGAAAAGCCGAACTACACAGGTCCCACAGTGAAAAAGTAACCTTTTGAACGTAGTCTGAGTAGAGGGTACAAGGTGCAGAGGCTTGGAAATAATCTATGGCAGAGAGAAATTAGACTTGCTCCCTTCCCTCCCCTCCTGGAATTCTACAAAGAGAAGATAGTGCTAATAATTATACCCCAACAGTTCTAAGCAATCTTTTGATGAGGAGCTTAAATAAGCTGGTGGGTGACGGATGTTCTCCCCACAGGCAGGAGAGGCAGTGTAGGGCAGGAACAAACAAGAGAGCACACAAGAGCTCACACTTGGTTGTGAGGGTCTCAGATGTTAACACCTCCCCTGGGAGCAGTGGCAACAAACAGACAATAAACGAACACAAATGTCCTTAAACTCACAGCTGTTATTGTGTCTAACCTACTAAGAGAAGGGGCTAGGGGAAAACAGGTTACTGGTCTCCCATCTTTCCATAAAATAAAAATTCAGACAGCACGATTCATCCATGATGCATGTAGAGATAAAGAACTACAAGTACTTTAGAGAAACAAAACAAAGTAAAGAGGGATGGAACTCTGTATCTTTAGAGTGTGCTGATCACAAATGAAACTGGTTAACATCCTTAAATAAAGGTATATCCCAGACCTTTTCCCTCAAGATGGAAAAGCTAAATGAAAGAATTTTTAGAGCTGTAGTTGGATTTCTTGTATTAACTGAAGGACAAGTTAAAATCAATTTATCCAGTAATTTTGAAATATGACTGTGAGGAGAAAAAAAGTGAAATACAAACCAGACTTTTTGAATTTCTGGTATATTTTACCTCTGAAAAGAGGCAGACAATGAAGAATTAAAATTCAAACCGATGCAGTGTGGGAGCAACTTTTATGCAAGGTGTATGAAATTAAGTCTTTTAGGCCAAAAAGAACATGCTTATAAATCTCATTTATCTATTATATATAACCCAGAATTAATTATTGTTATTTGTAAAATAGTAAATGCAAAGTCTTCCACAATTATCTGTGCATGTATGCTTTTATGGTTCTTAATGATAAAACCTAATTTTAAAGGCTAAATATCTCAACACAGGAAAATATCTAGACTACCCAGCCATCTTACTAAGCCATCTTGCTACCTAGTGACAGCAACAGTGATTGTTTCCTTCACAAACTCACTCAGCGCTGTTAGAACTAAAAGAACACTGCTTGTTCTTTCAAATTTGTTTCAAATTTTTACCGCCGTGCCCCTTCAAGAGTTGAAAGGGTGTCAAAGAACAGTTTAATAACTTTGTAGTTCTTTAACATTATGCCACTAGTAACAAAGTTACATCAATTTCCTCGGGGCTCAAAACACAGGGAGTTTCAAGATCTTCTACTGCAGGTAAACTTGTTTCAATTTATAGATACAGTATTTACCAATATAGGCACTTATCCACTGACTTAACTTTAGTCAACTACTTATCTGACATAGCCATTTAACAAATAGTACGTGAATATTAATCTTATATTAGCACAATTCATTCATTACACAAATATTTACCAAGCACTTTTATTCAGCATTTAGAGTGTGCGTTATTGAAGTTCAACAGTCTTCCAGAGAAAAGTGATTCCCTCCCTCTAGGAGCTCACGGTCTATAGAGATAACTATATTTCAGAAGAGAAGCATTTTGAATACATGCTTCAGGATCAGGAGCCACAAAAACTCGACCATAGTCCCAGCTCTCCCACTACCTAGCTGTATGACCTTGGGGAGGTCCCTTCACCAATCCCTCTAAGGCTTAGTTTCCTGATCCGTAAAGTACAGACTTGAACCAGAAGCAGGTAGTCACATCTTTCCCAGCTCTAAACAGTGTGAGAGTGCGGGCAATTCCAGGTTAACGACAACAGCGTCCCAAGTCCACTAGGTGCTCTCAGCAACTCGCCAAGCAGTACGCTGGATGAACGGGCGGCAGAGAAGGCCCAACTTCTGCTGAAGAGTCCCCTAAGCCCCTTCTCGCTCTTCGGCCATCTCTGCAGGGCATCTAGAGTAAGGCCAGGGTATCTGCGCCGCTGCAGCCGAACCTACGCAAACCCCTCCTTGCTGCGCCCAGAGGAACAGCTGAAGGCTCGCAGCCCCTCCAACCCTTCTCCGGCTAGACAGGACTCAGCGGCCAGCCCAGCGTTGGTACAACAAAAGACCTGCCTCCTCCGCGACCCCAGACTGTGCGGCAGCTCACTGCACCTGCTGCCGAGGGGCCTCTGGTCAGCCCGCCTCCGCTCCGCTGGCGTCACGTGACCGCCGCCCCGCCTCCCCCCGCGGGGACCCGATTTTGGCGCGCGGCAGTGACGTAGCGTCCTGTCACCCGCCTCCGCCTCCGCCCCCGCCACGGCCGGAGCGACCTCACGTTTTAAACTCGGCCCCGCCCCACCCGCCGCGTCCGCGGCAGGCTCCCGGGCCGCGCCGTTAACGGGCCCTGGCCGCCCCGCGCCCCGCCCGCCCGCCCGCGCAGCTCACCTTGAGGTGGCCGCTGTCGGGGCTGCTCGCTTCCTCCTCGTCCTCACCTCCCGAAGCGGCGGCGGAAGCTGCGGGCAGGGGCACGCCCCGGCCTCGGAGCCCCGGGTGCTCGGCGGCGGCGGGCAAGGCGGCCGAGGAGGCGCCCCCCGCGGCCCCGGGGCTGAGCGTCACGTTGTGCGCGTTCTCGCCCCAGCGCCACGGATACACCATGAAGTCGCTGAAGCCGGGGCTGGTGGGGATGAGCGGCGGCGGCGGCTCCGGCTCCCCCCCGCCGCCGCACGTGGGCTTGATCGGGGTCGTCCTGATGACCGACACCAGCACCCGCTTTGGGGAGTCGTGGCAGAAGATGACGGGCGGCGGCGGCGGCGGGTTGTCCGCCATCGGCCCCTCCGTGCCGCGGATCATCGCCCGGCCCCGATCAGCAGCCCCGGCAGCCGCACTCCCTGGGCCCCGGTCTGGCCCTTCGCTCCGCTCTGCCGCGCTGCTCCCGAGTCGCCGGCGCTCAGTCCCGCCGGCTCATGGCTGGCGGACGTTTCCCGGAACCCTCCTGCGCGGCGGCCAGCGAAGGAGCGGCGCGGCTCGGCCGGCCCTCGGCGGCCAGCCAGACCCCAACGGTGGGTCAGGCCACTCCGCTCTTTGTACTCCCCAACGCAACTGCAGCGGCGGGAAGCCGCGGGCGGCCTGCCTCTAGGTGACAGGAAAGCAGGACGTGCTGCGCCGAGCCCCCGAAGATAACAACCTGCCGCCTGGGTCACTGCTTCGGCTTTTCCCGCGTTACATTTCGCGCCTGGGCGGAACCAATCACCGCGAGGCCCCCGCCCGCTGGCCGCGGCGGCGAGTGACAGGTCGCGCGAGCCAATGGCCGGGCCTGGACTTCTTTCTGGCCGAGGGAGGCGGAGCCGAGTCTGCGCGCGGGCCCTTCCTGCCACGCCATTGGTCGCCGTTCTTATATTTTTTTCTGCCTCGAGGGCCAACTGCGTTCGAAGCTCCGCGGGAGCGCGCGACGACCGCCGTCGCCCAGACACACCCGCCAGGAGCCCCGCCTCCCCCGTCCTGCGCGGGCTGTCAGCGTCGGGGGTGCGGGCAGGGGCGGGAGGCGAGAGAGTCCCTGATTGGAGGGCGTCGGCGAGGGGGCGAGGCCGGGGGGCGGGCGGCGGGGGAAGGGGAGAAGGTCGTTGGCCGGCGGGGGCGCGCGCCCGGCGCCGCTGCCCGTCAGCCCCGCCCGCCTGGGGCTGTTGGGCAGCGGTTCCCGCGCGCCTGGAGTTTAAAGGGCTTGGGCGCCAGCCCCCGGTTCTGCGGACCCAGGCCTGCCTTCTGCACGTCTTTAGTAGACCCCCAAAGGTGCCTAGTTTCCTAACCGGTTCCATCTGCCCAGCCGTTGACTCCGCCGATCCTGTCCGCGCCCGGCAGCTTCCCCCCCAACCCCAAACTGAGATGGGCATTTGCCCTCGCCTTCGCCCTCCGGGTCTTTGGTTCCCCCTCAATAAATGACGTAATTAAAGAAGTGGTCTCGGGAGTCCCCAGGTGCTGTTCACAGTGCGGAGGGGACTTGAACGCAGGCATGCCTCCGCTCTCACACCCGGGACCGACGCCCCGAGGACCCCTGCCCTCTTCTGAGGCTGTTTTCACGTCATCCCGGAGCCTTCATTCTCGCGTCTGGATGGGCGCGGAGCTCCGGCGCCCGGGAGTTTTCCAGTCATTCCAGACTCCTCCGTCTGCCCGCCCGCTCTCGCTCTGGGATCCCACCCCCAAGCGGAGGGATGCTGCAAGACTGGGTTAGTCTGACCCACTGGGCGCCGGTGGGGCTCAGAAGCACCACGCAGCAAAGGATTGGGCAAAATGGAATGTCCAGCCTCATACTCACTAGAATGTGAAAGAAGGGACCGTGTCTGTTTTGTTCTTTGATGCATTGCCAGGGCCCAACCTGACTCATGGTGAGCCTTCAGTAAATATTTGTTGAATGAATGATTGAATATCCAGTAGTTAGGATTACAATCGGTAATTAAATTGGAACATGCCTGTATAATAGATGGCTGAGTAGTGCGTGTGGGAGAGAGACAAATACACAGCTATGTCTGAATTAATTTGGCCAAACTGTTTAAAAACAAATTTAACCTATATGAACAACTTCTAAGATTTAAAATGATAAAAAAGAAAACATGGAATTGTGTAATTTCATCCGTGCCAAAAAAAAAAAAAAAAAGATGGGGAAAGAATATAAATTCTTGCTTGTAGATATACAAAATGTCTCTAGCAAGATACACAAGAAACTGATACATCAGTTGACTTCAAGAAGGGATATTATGTGACGAAGAAAAATGAGAAGGTTTCAAAAGTGACATGTACCTCTTTGTATCTTTTGCACTTTGAAGCAAGTGAAAGTGTCTTTTCAATAAATTGTATATAGCTACCATTTCCTGGCCTACTATAATATATAGCATATGTCTACTGATAAACATATATAATAATATGGGTGGGTGATTTACTTACATTCTACTACTCTCAACAATTCTGTGATGTAGATATTACTATTTCCATTTTACAGATGTCCGAGGTCACATAATGCAACTGAAATATAGAGGCCAGGTTTTCTGGCCTCTGAAAACCATGTAGATATACCACTTTGAGTCTGCTGAACAAAAGGAAGAAGGCACTGAAAAATGGGACCCCCACATTTCTGAGAACTGTTTCTCATATTTAAAACCTTCCGATTTTAGGGGTCAAATCTAATTTGATATTTTAATAGTTGATGTGGAAAGCTGAAAGTTATTTTCTCATTCACTTAATTTAATAAATTTTGTTTTATCGTTAAAATGATGATGCTGCCGCCAGAGCAGTCTTTACTTTCAACTCCATCCCAATCAAAATACAAATGGCATTTTTCAAAATGGTGGAACAAACAATTTTAAAATTCGCATGGAAGCAGAAAAGACCCTGAATCACCAAGGAAATGTTAAAAAAAAAAAAAAGAGAAAAATAAAGCTGGGGGCATCACATTGCCTGATTTCAAGCTATGTTACAAAGCTGTGATCACCAAAACAGCATGATACTGGCACAATAACAGACACATAGACCAATGGAACAGAGTAGAGAGCCCAGATATGGATTCTCAACTCTATGGTCAACTAATCTTCGACAAAACAGGAAACAATATCCAATGGAAGAAAGATAGTCTCTTCAATAAATGGTGCTGGGAAAATTGGACAGCTATATACAGAATAATGAAACGGACCATTCTATTACACCATACACAAAGATAAACTCTAAATGGGTGAAAAACCTCAATGTGAGACAGGAATCCATCAAAATCCTAGAAGAGAACATGGGCAGTAACCTCTTCAACATCAGCTACAGCACCTTCTTTAAAGACATGTCTCCAAAGGCAAGGGAAACAAAAGTGAAAATGAACTTTTGGGACTTCATCAAGGTAAAAGACTTCTGCACAGCGAAGGAAACAGTCAACAAAACAAAGAGGCAACCCAAAGAATAGAAGATATTTGCAAATGACACTACAGACAGTGGGCTGATATACAAGATCTATAAAGAATTTCTCAAACTCAACACCCAAAAAACAGATAAGTCAAAAAATGGGCAGAAGACATGAGCAGACACTTCTCTAAAGAAGACATACAAATGGCTAACAGACACATGAAAAAGTGGTCATCATCATTAGTCATCAGGGAAATTCAAATTAAAACCACATTTTTGCCAGTTAGAATGGCAAAATCTGACCCACTGGTCTCAACAAGGCAAGAAATAACAAATGTTGGAGAAGTTGTGGAGAAAGGGGAACCCTCTTATACTGTTGGTGGGAATGCAAATTGGTGCAGCCACTTTGGAAAACAGTGTGGAGGTTCCTCAAAAATTTAAAATAGAGATACCCTATGGCCCAGCAATTGCACTACTGGGTATTTACCCCAGAGATACAGATGTAGTGAAAAGAAGGGCCATATGCACACAATGTTCATAGCAGCAATGTCCACAATAGCCAAAATGTAGAAAGAGCCAAGATGCCTTTAAACAGACGAATGGATAAAGATTTGTGGAACAAAGAATAGCATGGAGGACAGTAGGAGAACGGAAAAATGAAGGGGGAGAAATTGGAGTGGGAGATGAACCATGAGACTATAGACTCCAGGAAACAAACTGAGGGTTTTAGAAGGGAGAGGGCTGAGGGAATGGGTGAGGCTGGTGATGGGTGTTAAGGAGGGCACAAGTTGCATAGAGCACTGGGTTTTATATGCAAACAATGAATCATGGAACACTACATCAAAAACTAATGATGTACTGTATGGAACTAACAACATAAAAAAATTAACAGCCAAAAAAGTAATAATAAATTTTGTTTTTATGATTTAATGCCAAATGACTGTACCATGTACTACTCGAAGGGAAATATAGCACATCCATTTTATACTTGAAAAAATAGTAAAAAGAAAAAGTGATATATCCACCATAGACACTCAAATTATGGATTGAGTGAGATCCTACAGACTTAGCACCAACCAATAGTTATTATTTAACATGCTCCAGCAAGCAAGATAAATTATTCAGAACCAGGACACTGACTTTCTGTTTCTAAAAACTACTCTTCATCAACAGTAACCTGGCAACTCCACTTGCTCTCTGCCACAAGAGAATGAAAGACATGCCAGGAATGTGTGAGGTGAACAGAGGGTGATTCCAGGAACAGAGCTGAGGTCATGCAAGATCTGCTTGTTTGGCTCCCTTTTCCTGCACCTAGGAAGATGAAGTGTGTGGATCACATTCTTGATGTCTTTGTCCTGCCCCAGGCATAGTCAACACCCCACACTGTATGTTAACTCTGAAGAACACTAAAACTCATTTCAGGATACTTACTATATCTTTCCAACTTTTAAAAATGCAGGCCTCTTCTGATAGAGATTTTGTTTTTAAAAATTCATCTGAGTAAATTTTAAAGATCTTATGGGCTTTATTCAGTGATTCATGACTCAGGTAGCATCCCATCTAGCAGATAGAAAGGAATTCCGGGGGCGCCTGGGTGGCTCAGTGGGTTAAGCCTCTGCCTTCGGCTCAGGTCATGATCTCAGGGTCCTGGGATGGAGCCCCGAATTGGGCTCACTGCTTGGTGGGGAGCCTGCTTCCACCTCTATCTCTGCTTGCCTCTCTGCCTGCCTCTCTGCCTACTTGTGTGTCTCTCTCTGTGTCAAATAAATAAAATAAAAAATCATTAAAAAAATAAAAGAAAGAAAAAGAAAGGAATTCCGAAGAGCTGTACAAAATGAAAGACTTATAGGTAGAAGGGGAAGTTATTATCCAGGAGTGGATTATTTGTAACAAGGTCAACTCCTTGAGGGGACTGCAGGAGGGTTATCTCACTGGAGCAGACCAGGTAATTCTAGATTCCCCTCCTAGGAGAGGTTGAAATTGTAATTAAGTTAGATATTAAATCTGTTTGGTGACATGGAGCTTGGCACCCGTTTGGGGTCTGAGGTCTCTTTTTTTAATAATAGCCTGATTTTAATCAGGCTTTCAGCCTGAGAGATGTGATCAAAATTTAAGGCATTGGTGCCACTCGCAGCTACCACTCTGAGGTTCTTGCCTTTTTTGCCACTCTGTGGTAGTCATAGATTGTGATGTCTTTTTGCCGAGTCACTTTGGTATTCACGCATCCAACTTCAGGTTCACATTGGTTAAGTTGGTCATTCCCTTTATTCCATTCATTTTCTGATGATCTAATCTCAGGGAGATTATTTGCATGGTGATTTGCAACTGTGAACACGCATTTAAAACTTTTGAGAGAATATAGCACACAAGGAGACAATTCTGATTATTATGAACAGAGTAATTCCCGATATCTGGATTGTACTTCAAAGCCATGGTCTCCATTGCCTAAATCAATCAAAATCAAATAAGTCAAATAGGGGTGCCTGGGTGGCTCAGTCAGTTAAGCATCTGCTTCTTTATTTTGGCTCAGGTCCTGATCTTGGGGTCATGAGACTGAATCCCATTTAGGGCTCTACACTCAGCTCAGAGTCCTCCTTCTGCCTCCCTCTCTTTCCCTCCCTGTGATAATAGCCTCATTTGTACTCACTCCTAGTCAGGAAAGTAAGTGAAATCTTGCCAAAAGAAGCAAACCCTGAATTGTGAATACCTCCTGGTAGGTCTTTTCTAACTTGACAATGTAAATTTAAGGGAACTCACCAATGAGATGTCCCAGTTTGCTTGTGACCATTTAGAGGAATAATTAGACAACCTAAGACATATTGCCCAATTGTGCACCCACCACAGAAGTATTCATAGGCTCAAAACCACCACAGACAAAGACAGACACTGCAGGACACAAACCATTCCACCAAGGCGGAACTGTTAATGGAATCATTCATGGGAATTGTTGCATTTGCCCATTTAAGCCAAAGGGTCAATTAGGTTTTTCAGTGTATTTGAGAAGTAAATCTCCTAGCCTGAAATAAAAAGTTGTTCTGGGGACACCTGGGTGGCTCAGTTGGTTAAGCATCTGCCTCCCAACTCTGGGCTCCATCCAAGGACTCTGAAATCATGACCGGAGCGGCTCAGGTCATGATTTCAGAGTCCTTGGATGGAGCCCAGAGTTGGGAGTTGGGCTCCCTGCTCAGCAGGGAGTCTGCCCCTCCCTCTGCCCCTCCTCCTCCCCACTTGTGCTCTCTCTCTCTCACTTTCAAACACACTCTCTCTCAGATGAATAAAGTCTTTTTTTTTTTTTAAGTTGTTCTAAATTCATTGCCAAGATGTGTGCTGATAGTCAGCTCTTTCAACAATTAAGGGCACATCTGATTTGGATAATTGTAAGAACATGGAGAGTGCAAATATACTAGGATTTACAAAGATATTTGTGTTTTAATATGCAAGTACAGGGGCTCCTGGGTGGCTCAAGTCAGTTAAGCATCTGACTCTTGATTTCAGTTCAGGTCATGATCTCAGGATCATGAGATCAAGCCCCAAGTTGGGCTCCATGCTGGTCATGGGGCCTGCTTAAGATTCTCTCTCTCCCTCTCCTTCTGCCCCTCCCCCTCCTCTCTCTTTCTTTCTCTCTTTCTTTCTTAAAAAATAAAAAAAAAAAAATTGGGCAAGTATAGTTATAATCAGAGAAAGGTAAAAACAAGGTATTGAATATTCTGGCGATAAAAGTCTGTAAGTGATTGTAGTTTATGGTAAGATTGGAAATAGGCAAAAAGAAAAAAAAATTGGTCACAAGAAGAAAGTACCAGGGGATCTTTAGCATCATGGACTGACTGGAGTTTTTGATGAAAAATCCAGCATTCAAAATGTTGCTCCCAATTACAATGGCCTGATAGAAATGATAGTGTTACCTTTCCAGGCCAATGCCAGAGTAAAAGGAAAAAAGAGAATAAGAAAAGCTTTCATTTTAGGTAAAGCATTAAATTTTCATCCAGGGTCTTAGGTGGAAGCAGTCTACCTCAGCATCAGCTGTTTCTCTTCTTAGTCAGTGTGATTTGGAAGGTCTCCAGTGTTTGCCTAGGAACAGAAGTCAGGTGGAGCCTTCTTCAGTTGTGAAATACGCACTCAAGGTTTAATACCTTGGCATTTGGCAGCAGAGTCTCTATCAAGAGCTCTTGTTAGGGTCCTTTCCATGCGTCTCATTTTTGCGACAGCATCACAGTCATAACTGTCTGTAAATGATCATGATTAAGGGTCTGATGAGAGTTCATTTTAATGGAACAGACAAGGAAATTTGGTTACTTCTGTAATTGTTAGGTTTTCCCTTGTTGCGAACAGAATGGAGACTGCAAGGCAAACGTGGTCCAAAGGATGAGCTTTATCGCAAGTGCCCTCGGCGAGGTTCCACGACTCTGGAGGAGCACTGAGTGGGGGAAGTCGCGCGGGGGAAGGGCTTGAGCGAGCTTTTATTGGGCCAAGGCAGGGCAGGGGCTCATAACCATATTTGGTAAGGTATTTGGCAGTTGAAGGGTAGGGTCGCGGCGGTTTCCTGCTCGCATTAAGTTTCGGTTGACTGGGGTTGACGTGGCTGGCGGGAGATTCGGCCATCTTGGGGGGAGATTCGGCCATCTTGGGGGGAGATTCGGCCATCTTGGAGGGAGATTCGGCCATCTTGGGGGGAGATTCGGCCATCTTGGGGGGAGATTCGGCCATCTTGGGTGTCCGCCATTTCGAGTGGCCTCTTTCTCAGCCTAACAGTAATATCTTAATATGTGATATATATGTGACTGACAGCATTATATCAGAACATACCAGATGTCTAGGAATTTTGTACAATTTCCAGAACACTTACAACATATTACCTACACAAATACAACAGAAAGAAGGCTTAGTATTATTTCTTACCTGACAATGCTTCCTGCATACTTTAACATATCAAATAAGCCTAACTGGTCTAAATCTGTCTTTTCATAAGGAGAGAGAACAAAGTTTTTGATATGTCCCAGTGACTCTCAGGAAAATCTTGAAGCTTCATTCAAGGTCAAAAAAACTTAATTTAGAGTTTGAATTTGGAGAAGTTTGTCAAAAATATCAAAACGGTTTTAAAATCCTTGATTAGATATGATCACAGGTCCCTGTGGAATAATACTTAGTTACCCATTTAAACAAAGTGACAATAGAAGATGTTAAAGAAAGCCTGGGCTTACTTAAATAATCAGACCTGATGATAAGGATAACATAAACGCAGAAAATTATTTTGGTAAGACACAAACCCTTTGTTGTCCAGGCAGATTACTTTAAAATAAGGAAAAACATTTCACAATATCTTATCAAAGGCAACCTAAGGGTCCAAGAAAACTTTGCTCTTTTAACAGCTAAATTCTAATTTTGTACCAGTTTACATCTGATATTAAATTTCATTCATTTTTAAAAACTTAATTAAAGTAATTCCAACTTTAGCCAATAAATAAGGTTCTTTTCCAAAGTTCTTTTTCCACAAACCTTGCACAAACTTTTAAAATATCCCTTCAGATTTTGTCCTATGTTTTTCTTTTTCATTATAGAATAATGAATCATTCTACTTTCCTTACCTACCTTTTATACGTAGTTGTTTCCTTGTACCCTTATTATTCCCAGCTAACTTAATTATATATTTTGATTAGAGTTCTCATCGCTTAGTTGGGGCACCTGGCTGGCTCAATCAGTAGAGCATGCAACAGTTGATCTCAAGGTTGTAAATTCGAGTCCCATGTTATTTTTTAAAAATAAAAGTTTATTAAAATAAAAGGTAGAGGTTATTTTTTAAAAATAAAAATTAAAAAATCCTGAAGAAAAAGAATTTTCAACCGTTGCAATGCCAAATTCCTCTTAAAAACTAAGAAGTAAGCAATTGTGTACTGTCCTTACATTAGCATTCTGTGGATTGGCAAATTTATACATTTATAATTTCTAGGAGGATATTCTTCTTCAGAGTAATATTTCCAAAGTGGCACAAAACATGTTTACTAATAGACCAAAATATTTTTACTCCTTTTGTAAAAGGAAACAAAAAATGGATACAGTTATGTTCAGTGATTAATGTTTCAGTATTTTTATTTGAAAATGATTCAGATATTTAATGGCTAGTCATCATTTAACTTATTTCAGGATAACTTTAAGGTTTCAAGTAACCAAAACAATTTTGGAGACTATTTAGGTAGACATACCATAAAACATCATTATTGCTGAAGAGTTCACCTAGAAACACTTATCCCACTACTCTATTTAAATCCTTTGTTCTTTTTTTTTTTTTTAAAGATTTTATTTATTTATTTGACAGACAGAGATCACAAGTAGGCAGAGAGGCAGGCAGAGAGAGAGAGGGGGAAGCAGGCTCCCCGCTGAGCAGAGAGCCCGATGTGGGGCTCGATCCCAGGACCCTGAGATCATGACCTGAGCTGAAGGCAGAGGCTTTAACCCACTGAGCCACCCAGGCGCCCCTAAATCCTTTGTTCTTAATAATTATGTTTAGACCACCCTTGAATAGAGAAGTCAGCCATCACCCCAAGCTGGTTTTCTTGCTGACAAATTTTTAAAGAGATGACATGAATTTAACTGGCCTTTACTAAACCTAGATAGGATAAATGCATTATACTTAACACTGATTAAAGACATGCTTGTTTTAATTAAACCAACAAACTTGAACCTTTCATTTACTAATAATTAAATGTAGATTACATAAAGTTGAAAAACATTTGGGTTAGTTTCTTATAATTTCTCAGATTTGGGGGAATCTTTAATTTTCCTTAAACCAATTAAATAGAGTTCTTTTACAAATTTATTTTGGCTATGCCATCTGTAGGTAGAAAAATACCACAAATTTACAACACATGAATATATAGAGACACACATAAACATACAGACAAAAACTGAGACTTTTCTAAGTAGCTACCATCTTAAAATTTTAGCCATGAATCAGGTAAAATAATAAAACTTACTTGGTTCAGAAGAAGTTGCATCCAAATCATTTTTAGCAGATGGAATAAGTTAAGGTTACCTACTTGGACAGCTAAAGCTTTTTACTAATATTTGTGGAGAAGACCCCTAAGATTTTTTTATTTGCCTAAATTTCAAATAACATTCCCAACCCCCTTTGCTTTTCTTTTGATAATGACCTACTTAAAGTTTGTATTTCAAAGAGATGACTTGGAAGAGTTCTTAGAGAAGACCAGGTAGGACATTTACATCTCAAAACAACTGGGAAAGAAAGCAAGTTCCTCTAAGAAGCACTTTTATTTCCTTAGGCTAGAAATTTTACAATACTTGCAAGTTTGTTGGTTATTGGTGGGTTGTTGTTGTTGTTGTTGTTATTTTAGATAAATAGGGAGGTTTGGGGGTTGGTAAAAAGGATAGACACTTGCTCTGTTACCATAATTTGGCTATTATAAACAATGGTGCTATAAATAGCAGGGTATGTGAGTCCCTTTGCATTGGTATTTTTGTAATATTTGGGTAAATACTTAGTAGTAAGTTTGCCAGATCACAGGGTAGTTCTATTTTTAACTTTTTGAGGAAACACCATACTGTTTTTCAGAGTGGCTGCACCAGTTTGCATTCCCACCAGGGGATGAAAGGGGAGAAAGTTCCCCTTTCTCCTCATCCTCACCAACATCTGTTCTTTCTTGTGTTTTTTATTTTAGCCATTCTAATTGGTGTGAGTTGACATCTCATTGTGGGTTTTGATTTGTATTTCCTTAATGATGAATGATATTGAGCATCTTTTCATATGCCTATTCGCCATCACTATATCTCCTTTGGAAAAATATCTATTCATGTCTTCTGCCCATTTTTTAATTGAATATATTTTTTAAAGATTTTATTTATTTATTTGACACAGAGAAAGAGACAGAGACAGTGAGAGAGGGAATACAAGCAGAGGGAGTGGGAAAGGGAGAAGCAGGCTCAGAAGCACTGAGCAGGGAGCCCAATGCAGGGCTTGATCCCAGGACCCTGGGATTATGACCTGAGCCAAAGGTGGACGCTTAATGACTGAGCCGCCCAGGTGCCCCTGAATTATTTGTTTTTTTGACAAAGACAAATTTTTGAATTAATTGTTTATTGTTATTTTGTTTTGAGTTTTATAAGTTCTTTATATATTTTGGATAATAACCTTTTATCGGATATGTCATTTGCAAATATCTTCTCCCATTCCATAGGTTGCCTTTTAGTTCTGTTGATTGTTTCCTTCTCTATGCAGTTTTTATTTTAATGTACTCTCAGTAGTTTATTTTCATTTCCCTCGCCTCAAGAGACATATCTAGAAAGAAGTTGCTATAACCAATATTAGAGGAATTGATGTCAGTGCTTTCTTCTAGGGTTTTTATGGTCTCTCATTTAGGTCTTTAATCCATTTTAATCCATTTTTAGTTTATTTTCATGTATGGTGAAAAGGAATGGTTCCATTTTATTCCTTTGCATATTGGTGTCCAGTTTTCCCAATACCATCTGTTGAAGAGAAAGTCTTTTTCCCGTTGGATATTCATTCCTGCCTTGCCAAAGATTAGCTGATTATATAATTGTGGGTTCATTTCTGAGTTTTCTTTTCTGTTCCATTGATACATTTGTCTATTTCTGTGCCAGTACTATACTGTTTTGATCACTACAGCTTTATAATATAATTTGAAGTCTAGAATTGTGATACTTCAGCTTTGCTTTTCTCTTTCAAGATTGCTTTGGCTATTTGGGTTTTTTTGTGATTCCATACAAATTTTTGTATTACTTGTTCTAGCACTCTAAAAATGCTATTGGTATTTTGGTTGGGATTGCATTGAATGTGTAGATTTCTTTGTGTAGAATAATATTTGTTCTTCCAATCCATGAGCATGGAATGTCTTTCCATTTTTTTATGTCATCTTCAATTTCCTTCACCAGTGAAAGAGGTCTTTCATCTCTTTGGTTAGGTTTATTCCTGGGTATCTTATGGTTTTTGGTGCAATTATAAATGGGATTGATTCCTTAATTTCTCTTTTTGATGCTTCATTATTGGTGTATAGGAGTGCAACAGATTTCTGTACATTGATTTTGTATCCTGCAACTTTACTGAATTTATCAGTTCTAGCAGTTTTTAGTAGAGTCTTTCAAGTCTTCTATGCATAATACCAAGTCATCTGTAAATAGGGTGAAGGTTTTACTTTTTCCTTGCCAATTTGGATGCCTTTTATTTCTTTTTGCTGTCTAATTATTGTGGCTTGGACTTCTAGTACTGTGTTAAATAATAGTGGTGAAAGTGAACATCCCTGTCTTGATCCTGACTTCAGTTTTTCCCCATTTAGGATGATGTTCACTGTGGGTTTTTCACATATGGCCTTTATTTTATTGAGCTATGTTCCCTCTTGGGGAACATGGAAAAAGAAACGTGTTTCTTTATTGTGGGTTTTTATCATGAATAGATGCTGTACTTTGTCAAATGCTTTTCTGGCATCTATTGAAATGACTGTATGGTTCTTATCCTTTATTCCAATCTTTTTTTAGCTTCTATATCATTTATTTCTCCTCTAATCTTTTTTTATTTCCTGCCTTTTGGCTTTAGGCTTCATTTGTTCTTTTTCTAGCTTTTTTAGGTGTAAAGTTATGTTTTTTGTTTCTGCTTTTGTTCTTTTTTAAGTTAGGTTGTTTACTTGCAATTTTTCTTGCTTCTTGAGGTAAACCTGTATTGCTATACATGTCCCTGTTAGAACTACTTTTGCTGCATCCCAAAGATTTTGGACCATTGTGTTTTAATTTTCATTTGTTTCCAAGTATTTTTTATTTCCCTTTTTTATTTCCAGGTTGACCCATTCATTATTTAGTAGCATTTATTTAGCCTCCATGTATTTGTAGAATTTTATTGTGGTCAGAAAATGTGAACAGTATGACATATTTTCTTGAATTTGTTGAGTCCTGTTTTGTGAGCTAATATGTGATCTAGTCTGGAGAAGTTTTGTTTGCACTTGAAAAGATTGTGCATTCTGCTAATTTTGGATGGAATGTTCTGAATATATCTGTTACATCCATCTAGTCCAATGTATCATTCAAAGCCACTGTTTCTTTTTTGATTTTCTGTTTAGATGATCTGTCCCTTGATGTAAGTGGGGTGTTAAAGTCCCATACTATTATAGTTTATTGTCAATTAGTTCCTTTATGTTTGTTATTAACTGTTTAATGTATTTGGTCACTCTCATGTTGGGTACATAAATATTTATAATTATTATATCTTTTTGTTGGATTGTTTCCTTTATTATTATATAGGTCTGTCTCTGTTACAGTCTTTGTTTTAAAGACAAGTTTGTCTGATATAAGTATTGCTACCCTGGCTTTTCTTTGAAATCCATTTGCATGATAAATATTTGTCCATCCCTTCAGTCTTAATATGCAGGTGTCTTTACATCTAAAATGAGTCTCTTATTGGCAACATATAGTCGGTCCTGGTTTTTTTATCCATTCTGATACCCTATATCTTTTGATTGGGGCATTCAATCCATTTCCATTCAAAGTAATTATCGACAGATATGTATTTATTGCCATTGTATGACTTGTGGGTTTTTCTGGAGATGTTCTCTGATCCTTTCTTATCTTTCTCTTATGATTTCCTGGTTTTCTTTAGTGATATATTTGGATTTCTTTTTCTTTATTCTTTGCATATTTACAAATATTTTATGATATGTGGTTACCATTAGGATTGTATATAACGTCTTCTTCATATAGCAGTCTGTAATTAAGTTGATGGTCATTTAAATTTGAACCCATTTTTTTACTCCTGTCCTCCCCACATTTTAGGTATATGTTGTCATATTTTATATCTTTTTATTCTGCAAGTTCCTTGACTATTTTTTGATAGAAATATTCATTTTTACTACTTCTGTGTTTCCTACCCTCATATTGTCACTTTTGGTCTTTTTTCCACTCAGAGTTCCCTTTAGTATTTCTTCCAGGGCTGATTTTGTGCTGATGTACTCCTTTAGTTTTTATTTGTGCAACTCCTTATTTCTCCTTCTATTTTGAATGATAGCCTTGCTAGATAGAGTATTCTTGGCTGCAGATTTTTCCCACTCAGTACTTTGAATATATCATGCCAGTACATTCTGGTTTGGAGAGTTTCCACTGAAAAATTTGACAGCCTTATGGGTTTTCCCTCATAAGTAACTATCTTCTTTTGTCTTGCTACTTTTAGGATTTCTTTCCTCATTGCTACATTTTGCCAGTTTAATTATAATATATCTTGGTGTGGATCTATTTTTGCTGATTTTATTGGGGGTTCTCTATACCTCCTGGATCTGGATATTTGTTTCTGTCCCCAGATTAGGGAAGTTTTCAGCTACTAATTCTTCAGATAAGTTTTCTGCCTCTTTTTTTTTTTCCTCTGTTCTTCTTCTGGGACCCCTGTAATAGGAATGTTACTATGATGGAGTCCCTGAGTTCCCTAAATCTATTCTCTTTTTGCATAATTCTTTATTTTGTTCAGCTTCATTGTTTTCCATTACTCTGTCTTCTAGCACATGAATACATTCCTCTTCTTCCAACCTGTTGTTTATTGCATCACATGTGTTTCTAATCTCAGTTATTATGCTCTTCATCTGTTTCTTTTTTAAGTCTTTTATCATTGTTGTAAGGGTCTCACTGATTCTCTTCTATTCTTTTCTCAAGTCCAGTGAGTATCCTTATGATCATTGCTTTAAATTCTCCATGAGGCATGTTGTTTATACTGTTTTGCTTAGCTCTCTGGCTGTGCTCTTATCTCATTCTTCGACTTGGGATATATTCCTGTATTCCCATTTTGTCTAAGTCTTTGTCTGCATCTGTGTGTTAGAGAAGCCAGTTATGTCTCCTACTCGTGAAAGTAATGGCCTTATGAAGAAGTGGTCAGGGCCTAGTGCATCAAGGAGTATCTCCAGTGTGTGTTGCCTGCACGCTGCTCTTGGGTTCTGGTTATTCTATTCTTCAGGCCAGTCATGGGGAAACTCTCTTTGCTATCTGTGGGCAGTGTTTAGTCCCTGGCCTGAATATTACAAGTTTTAACTAGATGTCCTCTGGTCTCCTTGTGAAATGAGGGAACCAAGGCCATGTAAAATTTTCTGCTCAGGAGACATGGCATGGGTAGGTTTTAGTGCTGGTCTTCTAGGGGAGGGGACCACTGACAAGGACTGAGGTAAGCTGGACTGAGAAGGGCAGTTCCACAAGAGTGCAGGGGGTAGAGCTTAGTGTAAGTAACTTCAGGCTTTAAGACTCTCTGGTTTCAGGAACTTGCAAAATTCAGCCCCTCCTGCCTTCCAAGCCAATAGATATGGGGAAACATTCTCTTAGTATGTTCCCCTCTGTGCTCCTCTCTCTCACCTTTCTCCATGACTTTGGCTCCCACCCCTCCACAGCACCTGTTATCCATTTCTCCTCTAAACCAGGTCTCCATACTTCCTACCTTCTTTGAGTGCCCTCTTCTCTAGCTTTAGTTGTGAACTTTGTTTTGCCAATCTTCAGGTCAATTTCTGGGGTATTTAAGATGATTGGTATCTATCTAGTTGTATTTGTGACACCAAGCAAGCCTAAGGCCCTCAAACTCTACTACCATCTTCCTCCCTTCTCCCTCTGGTAAGAATTGATTGGCTTTTGCCAGTTTTCTCAGGATCTCATCTGCAGGCTCTGGTATCTATCAAAATTTGGCAAAGTTTCCATTAACTTTCATTATTATTTCCTCTTGGCTGCTTAAAGGACTATCATGGCAGTGTCTCAGAAAATTCCTTAAGGGGCGCCCTTAAGGGTGGCTCAGTGGGTTAAAACCTCTGCCTTCGGCTGCAGTCATGATCCCAGGGTTGTGGGATAGAGCCCCACATTGGGCTCTCTGCTCAGCAGGGAGTCTGCTTCCTCCTCTCTCTCTCTCTGCCTCCTTCTCTGCCTACTTGTGATCTCTGTCTGTCAAATAAATAAATAAAATCTAAAAAAAAAAAAAAAGAAAGAAAATTCCTCAAGAGTACCATCAATACTAGGAGGGACCCTATGGAGTCCTCCTTCAAGGATAGGTATGGAGGGTCAGTGACTTGGTGGACTTTTATGATCTTGTAGTGTGTTCAGAGTGGAAAGACAACACAGGATTACTAGAATAAGTGCTTTTTTTAAAAGGAAGAACAGGGGCACCTCGGTGGCTCAGTGGGTTAGGGCCTCTGCCTTCGGCTCAGGTCATGATCCTAGGGTCCTGGGATTGAGCCCCACATCGGGTTCTCTGCTTGGTGGGGAGCCTGCTTCCCCCTCGCCTGCCTGCCTACTTGTGATCTCTGTCTGTCAAATAGATAAAATCTTTTAAAAAAAAATTTAAAATAATGAAAAGTTAAGAACAAGGGGAACCATAGGAGTTAATGTCAGTCATTAATTTTAGTTTTTTTTATATCTTTAATTTTTCATTAGCCATTTGCAATGAAACTTTCAATAAAGCTATTTTGGAATTTTGAAGGATTTTGGAGGCTTCTGCATGCTAATTAAAATAGGTATCCCATTCTATTTGGGAACCCTTACTTTGAAGTTCACTTCTTAAATGAATGATCTTGTCTAATTGAATTATTTCTCATACTGGCCATTGTAATTTTAGATTGAGGGCTGGCAGGTTGTCAGGACCCTAGCTACAAATGGAGTTTAAACCATATTTCTGTACAACTACATATTGGGGCCCCCATCCTGACAGTTACCAAGCCAAGTTCTCAGGACTCAAATTTTAGTTAGATTTTGCCATTTTTATAGACATCTACAGCTTCCAAGACTACAATTCTTGTATATAAAATAAACAGTTGTGCTGGAAGGCGGCATGTTCAACTCTTTGGAACAAAGGGTCTCATTTCTTTAGCTAAGCCTTGAGTCTCTCAGAGCCAAATTAATGCCTGAGAGGAGCATGCCACCAAGTTGGGGATCGTGTGGTGTTTTACAGTATACCTTACTGCATGGAAATTTTCTTGAGGTTGGCGGGTGACCTAGTGTCAAGCTAACGCAATCCATGACCAAGTTATCTTAACACAGAAGCTTTGAGTTAATTGGTTATCACTCTAACAGCTTTTAAGTCTTGACCCATGCCCACTAATTTTATTTACACAAAACAAGATGAACATGAGCACATCAACACAGCAGTAACCAAAGAGATGTTACTGTGGACTGGCCAGTAGAGGCCTTGAGTGTAACACCAACAACTGTCAATATGGAACTAGGGACTGGAGAAAATATTGAACCAGCAAACCCAAACAAATGGGGGCTGCAAACTGAACCACCAATAATTCCTATGTGGTATCTGGGGACTGAACCAAGAGCTAACGTTTCTGATCAAATGGGGAACTACAGACCTAACCTCGGGTTAGGTTCCAGGTGGAATCATCTGCCAGCACAAGCTGACATGCTAAGCCCTGGACTGGAAAGCCAATTAGATTGTGAGCTCTAACAATAGGAGGCTCTAACAATAGGAAAGTATCTTCACAAACCAGGTACAGTTTTCATTCAAAAGAACACTCCCCAAAATGTTTTTTAAAAACTTTGCCCATGAGAGTTTCATCAAATCAAGTGTATAAGGAAACAATTTTTAGCATCATCTTGTCCTATCTACTGTCACAAATGCCCAGATACCTCCTATTAGCAATGATGGTATTCCTAATATTCTTAGAAATTACTTTTGGTTTCAAATAGGAGATCTGATTTGGGTTACAAGTAACCAGTAAGCCTGTCAGACCAGCTTAGAGAACAAAGAGAATTATTAAAAGGAAATGGGGTGTCTAATGGACTCCAAAGTCAGGGTTAGAACCTGGAAATGGCCATCAGAACCTTCTGAAAATACATGGTTTCTGTGCTCAGTTCCCCTCTTTATAGATGTCTTCATTCTTTTCTCTCTGTAGATACACTTCTTTGCTTCCCCATATGTGTAGTTAAATGTACATCACTGTAAACCAGCATGTGAATTAGTCATGCTGTATTCAAGGCACCAACAGAAAGACACTAGCATTTGTAAATTTCAATTTCAAATTACTAAAAGGCAGAATTTGATTGCCCAACTTGGGCCAGGAGATCCAATCAGCAGACACAAGTCACCAGTAAAAAACTGAAATGGGGTCTCTATGATCTGAAGGACAGTTTTCAGAAAAGAGGGAGATAGCTTATAGATAGCACTGGCAATAAAAAATTACATCTTCTTCAGTAAGATATATGTTTTCCACCTAACAAGAAATTATGAGTGTGCATTATATGTTGGAAGTATCCTTGCACAGTCATCTAGATGATATTGTGTTCAGTTGTATGGGAGCACCATAATTTCTGGAGAAATTCCCTATTATTGAAACTGCAGTTTTTTAGTTTGCTGTTTTGAATAATCAATACTTTAATGAACTTGCATATAATTAACTCTTTCCATATGCTCATGATAATTTCCTCAGGTTGTATTTTTCTGACTAGATTTGACAGATCTGAAAGTTTGGAAAGCTTTCAAGTCTTTATATATATATTAGAATATTATTTGATCTTATGTATTCAACTTAATAGCCCCTGAATTCAAGGTCCTTGTATCCTATGTCCTTTTTTAATTTTCTCCAGCAAGTTTCAAGCTGTAGAGCACATTGTAGAGATTAAATGAACATTTGTTAATTAACTGACAAATTTCACAAGTGAATATGTGTGATGTGGTTGGGGAAACACCAGATTGAAGTATATGAAATTTGTTTAACACACAAATAGGGATATTAATTGTTAATAACTTAGACATTGTAAATTGGAATTTGGTGTTTGGACAAGGACACACACTAAAAATATTTGAAATTTTTGCACTTACCCAATTCATTTGATTGACCAGAGGGAATAAAGTACCCAATGTGTCATCTTGAACCATTATTACCCTGATATGCAGCAAGAAGCTACATGTTCCTCCTTTCTATATTTAGAATGACACTGTGGCACTATCCAACCACCCAAATATCTATTCTCCCCTTCTTTCTTTTTTTTACCAGGAGTTTTTTATTGTTTGACTGACAGAACACATAAAACCAGACGGAGAAGTCCTCAAGGAAATGAGTGTCACGTTTCATTGTTGTTCTAAGCATTTATTAGATTTTTTTTTTAAAAAGATTGTATTTTATTTATTTGACAGAGAGAGAGATCACAAGCAGGCAGAGAGACAGGCAGAGAGAGAGGGGGAAGCAGGCTCCCCGCCGAGCAGAGAGCCTGATTCGGGGCTCGATCCCAGGACCCTGAGATCATGACCTGAGCCAAAGGCAGAGGCTTTAACCCACTGAGCCACCCAGGTGCCCCTATTAGATTTTCTTTTAAAAGATGGTAAACATTTATTTTTATCACAAATGCAATCCAGATGTGAACAAATGCATTGTCTTTTAACATCTTCCTCTGCCCATGTTCCTTTATTTCTTTAATAAACTTTTTTTTCAAGATTTTTATTTATGTATTTGACAGGGAAAGAGAGGGAGAGAGAGAGCATAAGCAGGGAGAGCAGCAGGCAGAGGGAGAGGGAGAAGAAGGCCCCCTGCAGAGCAGGGAGCCCAAATGGGGCTCGATCCCAGGACCCCAGGATCATGACCTGAGCTGAAGACAGATGCTTAACTGACTGAGCCACCGAGGTGCCCCATCCCCCACGTTCCTTTAAATAGAAAAAAGAGCTAAGTGTCTTCTCAAAGCCTATTTGGCCATACCTGTCCCACCTGTGGTTTTAAAAACAGACTGTAACTTACTTTCTGAAATTCTTTCTTGAACTATAGCTCATTCTGTTTACAAAATCTTGGGGAAGAAGTCCTATTGATATTGTCAATGATTTCCAGAAAGTGAGGATGGTAACTGGGCTGAAGTCAACTAAGAGGGGCCATCAGCAAACTGAAGACCACTGGGAAATTGTGCTGAGGCAAATTTTGTCAATAAGATACCAACACCTTCAATTAAAGCTAGGAGAATGCCACCCATTGCAGCTGACCTAGCCATGGCCACTGGCCCATTTCTTGCTGTGAGTATGTGTCCTGATAAGGCACCACTTGTGATGGAGTTCCATTGATCTTCTTTCCCTCTAACTTGAACCATACTGCAGTCAGTCATGGAAAATAAACCTCCCCAAACTGCAAAGCTACCTCCCAACTGCAGAGCCCTGGCTTTAATATCTGTCAAACTCCCTCATAGTCTGCGGTTTACTCCTACTGGAGAATTGCAAAAATCCTTGATTGCCTGAGAGGTCCCACCACCTATGCTGCCCATCATAAAGGACTCCACCACAATCATCCACAATTCGCCAAGGGCAAGGCTCTCAGGTGTACTCCTCCATGTTGACCTCCCCTTCTTTCTTCATGATAAAATCCCTATATCGTTGGTGTATCATTGTGTCTAGGAAAATTCTTTTAAAAATATTCTTTTGTATTTTCACCCTTCTTCTTTCTTCAAGCCTGAAATGTGAATGTGATATCTAGAGATCTAGCAGCCATTTTGAAAAAAAGAAGTTAAGAGTTAAGGATGGGGGACACCTGGGTGGCTTAGTTGGTTAAGTGGCTGCCTTCGGCTCAGGTCATGATCCCAGTGTCCTGAGATGGAGTCCCACATCTGGCTCCTTGTTCGGCAGGGAGCCTGCTTCTCCCTCTGCCTCTGCCTACCACTCTGTCTGCCTGAGCTCGCTCTCTCTCTCTCTAATAAATAAATAAAATCTTTAAAAAAAAAAAAGAGTTAAGGATGGTAATGCAGAAAGGTAGAAGGAATCTGAGTTTTTGATGACTAAATGGAACAGCCATATCTATTAAGACTCCCCAGTTCTGCATGTTTTATGCGAGAAACAAATAAACTCTGATCTTGTTAAAGTCATTCTTATTTCTGAAATATATTACTAATGGTCCAAAGCCATTCCGGTAGAACACCTTTATCCAAGTTGGCTTTTGACTGGATGATTCTAATGATGGGGTTTGTTGGTATGGCACACAGCTAGATGGCCACCAAAGATTTGTGCTCCCCTTCCACAGTGTGGAGTTTTGCCACAAAGGGATTACTCAGGTAGAGCCTAATGTTTTGTCACACCTTACATCTGGGTATGGTCATGTGACATGTTCTCAGTAATAAAATGTAAGCTGAAGCAAAGTGTATTGTTTCCAGACCACCAATGTTAAGAAAAGGATTTGCCTAACCCAGAGTCTCTTCTGACTGTAAGCTAGAAGCAAAGAATCAAACCAAGGACACTGAGGCCCTAGGAGATAGCAGAGACCCAGTCAGGTTCTGTCACTACAAAGATGGAAGGTGCCAGCAATTACAAACCTTCTGGAACTGCACATGAGTGAGAAGTAAGCATATATCATGACTGAGCTATTACATGTTTTGGTTAATTTGTTATAACAGCCAGATTTACCTTAAGTAATACAGAAATTAGTATTAGAAATAGGATAGTGATGTGACAAAAATCCAAAATATGTGAAGCTCCATTAGTGATCAGGGGAAGCAGCGGAAGAAGCTAATATCCAAAGCTGAATAAACACAGATTCAGCTCATGCAGCCACGAGACACTTGGCAAAACTGTCTAACTTAGGAGCTGGAAAGAAGACCAGAGTCTATGAGTCAGTAGCTTTAGTGGAAATGTTTGGTAAGTTGGCATGATAGTGTATATCGATATTTACTTTCTGCTTTTAACAAGTTATTATTAAAAAAAAAAATGGATGTCTGGGAAGAGCTGGCCAGCTTATAAGCAGAAATGGAAGGTAATCAAGAAAATCCAAACATTTGGAGCTTCTAAGGGTTGCAGAAACTGCCTGCAGACCCCACCAATAAAAGACAAGACTGAAAGAGGTCTTAGGTACCAAAACTTATACCTAAAGCAACAATCCTTCAAGAATGCAGCTTTATGGGGCGCCTGGGTGGCTCAGTTGGTTAAGTGTCTGCCTTCAGCTCAGGTCATGAGCCTAGGCTCAGCAGGGAGACTGCTTCTCCTCTGCCTCCCCTCCCCCAATTTGTGCCCTCTCTCTCACTCACTCTCTTTCTCAAATAGGTAAATAAATAAAATCTTTTTAAAAAATGCAGCATTCTCATCTACTGTTTCAAACGGCCTCAATGTAGTCCCCACTAAGAGAGCAATAGGGGACAAAGAAATAGAGAAAAAGATTTAGGCTTCAGAATTCAGCCCTGGGTGCAGTTATAAGCACATTGAACTGCTGGGATGCAAATAGATCAGAAGCCTACTAAGTGTCACAGTGAATTCATGACCACAAGGAGGCACAGAGATTATGGCCAAAAGGAATTCTTTCTAGACAGCATGCTTGGCATCCACTAAGTGGACTGCTCTCACACCACTGTCAGTGCCTGCCCTGTAGGATTTTTGCCATCGCTATAGACAAATTGCTATGACTGCTGTGTTTCTCCACTTTTCTTGTCTGAATGGGCATTTTATCTTGTCCCTGTTCTACCATTATATATCGTAGAGCAGATAATATTTTGGTTTATAGGATATAAACCATGAGGAGTCACTTTTGGATTTTGTAAAGAGGACTATGTACCACCTGGATGCAGTAAACTAGATGGGTCTTGGGAGGAATTGAGTATGCTCTGTGTGTGGGAAGATGAGTGTTCTTGGAGTTTTCTTGGTTATGTGATAGGCTAGAGAGATGTGGATAGCTGTCCACTAAGTTTCATTTTCTACAAAAATTATTTTTCAGTCAAAGGGATAAGATTTCCTAGCTCTCTATGTATCATAGGTGGGGGTCAACCTGTTGATAAGCTATTTTTACAGCTTTTATATTTATAAGAAATTTTTAGGGATAAGACTCAGCAACCTATGGTCTTGCAAAACATCCAGGTGATTCTGGTGACTGCTCAAACATGGGGGTCATTGCCTTAAGAGGTAATGGAGTTCAGCTTCTAAAAAGCTGGAGTCCTTCTTTCCCCAAGGAAGAAAACCATACATTAATCAGGAACACTTATTTTGGACTTAGCCTGAGTGAAAAGTAAAGTTCTTTCACACTTGAGCCATCATACACTTGGGAATGTAACTGTTTTCAACAGTTTAACTCACCTGGAGGGAGTGGAAAGGGACTAAGAACTGAAACCATCTACATCCCACCTACCTCAGACACTGAGAACTGAAACTACTTCACTTACCCTATTCTCCACATTAACATGTTTTTTTTTCTTTAATTCCTCTGTCTTCATTACTTTTGTGGAAGTTGCTTTCCCCAGCAAGCTTTGAGAGCTCATCACAGAACTTTCCAAAATAAAGTCTCCGATGGAAGACATCAAAAGGCAGTTTGTACCTTACCATTCTTTGAAGCCCTCACCTCAAAACCCATTCCTTATTGTTTCCACCAATCCTGACTGTTTTATCTTTACCCAATTCTAATCAAACCCCTGTATTGAAAGACCTATCTTAAGACAAACTTCAAATTCTCACTAAATTCTGACCCTCCCCTCCCCTCTTTGAGACCCTGCCAAAGTTTTGAGGAGGTGTGGTGCTTACCAATTCAAGTAAGAAACTCAGCTTTAGCTTATCAACAGATTGTGTTGGTGGTATTTGGAAACCATCACTCAACAGGACTAACATAATACCACTATATGAGTTGCTTAGTAAATAAGATAAGCAGAATTCATGTAGATTAAGAGCATATAATAATTTATGTGCTTATAACTAGAAGAATGAAATCATGACCTCTCATCCTCTCTAGACAGAGTATGACCTTGGCCAGGAATTTAATCAAGAACTTACAAGTACTGATTTTATAGCCTCAGCCAGGTCTAATACAGCTAAGGGAGCAGCCATAAAAGATACAGTTTATGAGTTAACAATAGGTTTTCTTTGTCTTCCTAGAAGACCCGAGAGATCATAATTTGAAATCAGAGAGTAGAGAAGGGAAAATAACGAATACTGCTTATATTATATTTGTGTACTAAATAATGCACAGGACGATTTTATTGATTGAGAAGTGGCTTATAAATTATGAGTCAGCAGGAAAATACTTCCCTTCCTCCTCATGGGTTTACTGCACTACTTCTGAGAATTAAAATTTGTCCTTGAGAGATGGTATGAGGAAAATAATAATTTATTTGTGTATTTTATTCAGTAGCCTGGACAGTCCAGAGATTAAAAGATATGTTCAACTTCCATTGGAGGAGAGACATCAAGAGAACTTGATTTAAAATCAAGTGACCCATAGCTACTCCGACATGCTTCCTGAGATTGGAGTACAGTCTTCCCTCACACCTATGCCCACCTGTTCTGACACTTGGAGAGCCACCACCAACTTTGGTTCTCAGGCCTTTTTCTCTAGAGTATAATTCCAATCTGGATGAAGTAACTCATACTTGAGCATTTAGACTGCTGAGAGACGTGGATCTCCAGAAGACCAATCTTTATGTGTTGAAACTAGAGTTTCTTGGAAAGTGGCAGGGGTGGGGGACATCTATGTATGACAGGATTTAGAATAAGATACTTTCATAGGCTTAATAACAGAGAAGCAAGAGATTCAAACAGGAAAGGACGAGGAGGAGTCCCTGGAAAGGGTTTAACTCCTTCAACACTTATACCCAGGACTGTGTGATACCTCTCCTGTGTGATAATTCCAAACAATGGTGAGCACAGTGTATCCTCAGAGGCATCGGTAGTAGTCATAAGAACAATATGGGACAAGGCAGGAAGCAAAGTCTGGCTGTTTCTTCATTCATGCTCCCTGGGCTTATGGACAAAGCAGCATCTTTATTCTGGAGCCCATGGGTTTCAGATGGTGATTGGCAGAAAAAAGGACAGAGCTGATGGGGCAGGGAGCAGCAGCAGATGGGGGACAGTTCAGGAGAACTTAAAAATGAGATCACTCCCCATAAATACATACTTATGTACTTTATTGGCATATATAACTTTGAATGTAGAGTAGAAAAAACAGGCTAGTGAATGAGCTACATATTTTGATGAAGATCAAGTAAGAAATTATTATCCCTCACACATTAAATTGGACATTATTTGTATATGATGATATGTAGGGCTCCACAAAGTCTATAAAAGTTTTTATAGACTTGTCCTTTTTACAAATTCATGGAAACTGAAAATAAATTTCTGGTTGCCTTGGGCTAAAGGTGGAAAAAGGATTAGGCAGAGGGGTCTTCTGTGGGTGAAGAGAAAGTTCTAAAATGAGATTGTAGTGATGGACGTACAACTTCGTAAACTTACTTAACTGAATTTACACTTACGGTAGGAGAATTTTGTAGGAAGTAAATTATACTTCAATGAAACTGTTTTTAACAAAACCCCAAATTGCCCTTTTCAGTGGAAAAGAATACTTACTTAGGGCACCTGGAGTGGCTCCACTGGTTAAGTATCTGCCCACGGCTCAAGTCATGATCTCAGGGTCCTGGGATCAAGCCCTGCTCGGCGAGGAGCCTTCTTCTCCCTCTCCCTCTGCTCCTTCTCCCCATTCATGCTCTCTCTCTCTCCCCAATAAATAAGTAAAATATTTTTTAAAGGAATATTTGCTTAAAATCCTCATTCAATAAAACTCTCCTAGGAATGTGCATCTTAAGTGCTGCCTGGTCTTCAATCAGAGAATGAATTAAGAAAAAATAAGTCCAGAGGGGCGCCTGGGTGGTTCAGTGGGTTAAACCTCTGCCTTCGGCTCAGGTCATGATCCCAGGGTCCAGGGATCAAGCCCCGAATCGGGCTCTCTGCTCAGTGGGGAGCCTGCTTCCTCCTCTCTCTGCCTGTCTCTCTGCCTACTTGTGATCTGTCTGTCAAATAAATAAAATTAAAAAAAAAAAGTCAAGAGCATTCCATCTGAAGTGCCAAGTTGATGACTTTACTGAAAATATAGTACATGTCAACTTTTTAATTAATTAATTAAACCACACCTACTTTTGCAATTGGTGGTGAAATATCTACTAATGCAGAAAATTATTTTCAACTGAATATGTACAATGTGTTGGTGAAGTTTCTCTACAACAAACTGTTATTATCATTATGACTTTTTCTTGTCTTGGAAAACAGCTAAAGCTGATGATATCTTTCTGTCTCAAAATTTTGCAGAGCAAATGATCCGAATTAGTTCTCATTTATATTGCCTGACCTGAATCCCTTGGCTAAAGCTGACCAAAACATGAGCAGAATTCGGAAATGGGTCTGAGAGAACTAGCCCTTTTGTGGGCAGCTGTCATGGCAGCAGGTGGGTTGAGGAGCTGTGGAGAAGCAATTGGCCATGAGGATGGAGAAGTGAAAAAAGATAATCTAAGAAAAGAGAAAATCTGACCCACAGAGCCCACAGAGAAGAGATCAGAACAGGACATACTGCCTGACCTCTCAGTGACCCTTCAGCTCCCAGAGGCCTTGGCCCTTTTCTGAGGCCCAGCTGCCCATGGTCTCCCAAAGACACCTGTCTTTCTGTTTTATGTTACTTCACTAAGAGGGAAACATTATTACAGGTACAAGAACACAACTGGGAAAATACTCACCAAAATGGCAACAATGGTTCCATCTGGGTAGTGGGATTGCTGGTGATGTTTATCTCCTTCTTGGGCTCATATTTAATTTAAAATTATCATTTTGTAATGAGGTTAGTTTGTTTTTTTTTTTAGATTTTATTTATTTATTTAATTGATGGGGAGAGAGAGACACAGCGAGAGAGGGACTACAAGCAGGGGGAGCAGGAGAGGGAGAAGCAGGCTTCCTGCCAAGCAGGGAGCCCAATGCGGGGCTTGATCCCAAGACCCTGGGATCCTGACCTGAGCCCAAGGCAGATGCTTAATGACTGAGCCACTCAGGTGCCCCAGGTTAGTTTTTTATTGTAGTGAAATACATATAACATAAACTATTCCGTTTCAACCATGTGACAGTGAGAATTCAGTGGCATCTGGTTCATTCACCATGTCGGGCAACCATCATGGCCATCTAGCTCCAGAACATTTGCATCACTCTAAAAGGAAACCCTATACTCATTAAGCAGCTACCCCCCATCCCCCCTCTCTCCCTAGGCCATGGCCATGCTTTCTGTCTCTATGGATTTGCCCATTCTTGAAGGTGACAGTCACTTTTTTTTTTAAGTTTAACCATGAGTGAAACAATAGCAGACCCCATGAAGGTCTGTGGCTCTCTTGCTAACCTGCACTGGAACGTCTCTGACATTTGCAATCACTCTGTGGAAATATCTGATCTCTTATAACACCAAATCTGTATCAGGCAATAAACTTCAAATTTCTCGAATTAAAAGTCATAAAGTGAATGAATATCATAAATAAGTTAGTTTAAGCACTCATATTTTTTTTTTAAGATTTTATTTATTTATTTGTCAGAGAGAGAGCACATGCACAAGTTGGGGGAGGGACAGAAACAGAGGGAGAAGTAGGCTCCCCGCTAAGCAGGCAGAGCTCAGTCCCAGACCCCAGACCGTGACCTTAGCCAAAGGCAGATGCTTAACCAACTGAGCCACTCAGGCATCCCTAAACAAACCAAAACTTTAAAATAAAAATTAAACCAAAGAACATCATAAAGAGACATGTGACATCATATGACACCAATTCTTCTACTTGGAAAGAGAATTCATAGATGTAAGGAGCCACTACCACTAATTTAACTTTGAAATATGGTCTTCATGCTAGAAACTCAAAATTCTGATTAGCTACATAAAGATGCAGTAGACAATTACTGGTTTTGAAAAGAGGCTCAATAGCTTTGCACATTAATTCATAATGATAAATCAGAAAAATGCTGATTTATTTTAAAACAGTCCAGCTTAAAAAAAAACACTTATAAATAAAGCTAGTACCTCCCTCATGATTGTATGGGGAGTAAATGAGATGGAGTGAAATTTGACACTCAATGAATAGGTTTTTTTTTTTTAAGATTTTATTTATTTATTTGACACAGAGAGAGAGATCACAAGTAGGCAGAGAGGCAGGCAGAGAGAGGGGGAAGCAGGCTCCCTGATGAGCAGAGAGCCCGATGCAGGGCTAGATCCCAGGACCCTGGGATCATGACCTGAGCAGAAGGCAGAGGCTTAACCCACTGAGCCATCCAGGCACCCCAAATAGTTTTTTTTTTTTAAGTGAAATTGGCCCTCTCTGCAAGTCATTTCTCCACATTCTGTATAGCACTGAATATAATTGACCCTTGAACAAGATGGAGGTTTGAAAACCTGCATATAACATTTGGCTCCCTCAAAACCTTAACTGCTAATAGCCTAATGTTGACCAGAAGCCTTACCAATAACATAGTCAATTAATACATATTTTGTATATGTATTAATACTGCATTCTTACAATAAAGTCAGCTAGAGAAAAAAGTTATTAAGAGAATGATAAGGAAGGGGCACCTCGGTGGCTCAGTGGGTTAAGCCTCTGCCTTCAGCTCAGGTCATGATCTCAGAGTCTTGGGATCAAGCCCCACATCGGGCTCCCTGCTCAGCAGGGAACCTGCTCCCCGTCTCTCTCTCTCTGCCTGTTTCTCTGCCTACTATGTGATCTCTGTCTGTCAAAAAAATAAATAAAATCTTTAAAAGAAAAAAAAAGAAAATGATAAGGAAGAAAAAACACACTACTGTACTGTATTTATTGAAAAACATCTACACATTAGTGGACCCATGCTGTTCAAACCTATGTTGTCCAAGCAACTGAACAATACTCCTCAGTGAACACGTGAGTTAATTATATAAAATATGCCAGAAAGTATGTAGTAATATACAATGTGTCATATAATTGAAATTCTTTATGATAATTCATTCTGCAATTAGGAGTTATTCTGATGTGTAAAAAAATTGCTGATTGTCTATCAAAAAATATATCCTTTCACTTGTTTTTTTTAAGTTTTTATTGAGCTAAAATATACATAACATAAAATTTACTATTTTAATCATTTTCAAAATTCTGTCTTTTTTTTAAGGATTTTATTTATTTATCTTATAGAGGGAGAGAGAGAGAAAGCACAAACAAGGGGAGCAGCAGAGACAGAGGGAGAAACAGGCTCCACGCTGAGCAGGGAGCCCAAAGTAGAGCCTGATCTCAAGAACCTGGGATCATGACCTGAGCCAAAGGCAGACAGACACTTAACTGACTGAGCCACACAGGTGCCCCTATTTTAATCATTTTTAAGTGTATAATTCAAGGGCATTAAGTACACTCACAATTTTGTGCAATCATCAATACTATCCATGTCCAGAACTTTCTCATCAATCCAGACAGGAACTGTGAACTCCATTCCTTCCTCCTCCAGCCCCTGGTAACCTCTATTCCACTTACTGTCTTTAAGAATTTGCCTATTCTAGGTATATTCTTCTGTAAGCAGAATCAACCTTTTATTTGCTTTTAACTAGAGGGGGATAAATTAACCAGTCTTCAACTTTGACTCCACTTGCCTACCCAATGAATTGCCAAATCCTGTAGATCCTATCTCCAGCATGTCTTCTGAATTTATTTCCTCCTTTCCATTCCTGCCGCCACTGTCCTAATTCCGAACTTGCCTGTTTCTTCCCACACCATTATAAAACCCTCCTCCTCAGGCCTGCTTCCTTCAGTTTCCTCCCTCAGTCCTTTCCCATTTCCTGAAAGTAAGCTTCCGTAAGAATGAAACCCAGAGCTAAGGATATATATATCTTTGGGTTCCTAGCATTTTAGAGTGTGTCCAGTACATGGCTGGTTCTCAACAAATGATTATTAAATCAAATGAAGCCAAGTTGAGTAAACTAATTGCCCTTGAGGAGATGACAGTCTAGCAGGGAAAACCAGAACATCAAAAACTTAAACCCAATGGGATTATTCAAAATAAAAGTCTGGTGCAAACAGCACTAGAGCAGATAAGGGTGATTAATTCCACTTATAAAGATGGATAACCAGGGGCACCTGGGTGGCTCAGTGGGTTAAAGCCGCTGCCTTCGGCTCCGGTCATGATCCCAGGGTCGTGGGATCGAGCCCCATATCGAGCCCCATATCGGGCTCTCTGCTCTGCGGAGAACCTGCTTCCTCCTCTCACTCTCTGCCTCTCTGCCTACTTGTGATCTCTGGCTGTCAAATAAATAAATAAAATCTTAAAAAAAAAAAAAAAAAAGCTCACTACTTTAAAAAAAAAAAAAAAGATGGATAACCAGAAAGCCTCAAAGAAGAAAGGATATTTTAGCTGATACTAGAAGGATATCATGGAACACACTTTTGTATTAAGGGTTATTCACACTCAATTGCATCATCAGTAGACTGCAAACTCTTTGAGGATTTTATTGATCTTTGTATCAATTACAAATGCAATTACTTATAACTTTAAAGCTTTGGGAATTTTTGTTTACTGTCTTCCTCCTAGAGGGTAAACTACATAAGGGTGAGGAATGTGTCTTAGGGACTACTGTCATCCCAGTGCTTGGCACATAGTAAGTGTTTAGTCAATATTTATTGAATAAATAAATGAATTCTGCAAGCCTCACAGAAACTAACAAGTGCCTTTTGTAACCTCATCTTCAGTTGGCAGCCTTTCTGATGCTTGAAAGGTAAATTAAATTGCTTTGATCCTCCAAATTCACACATTGTAGGAGTTTACAATCTCCCCTGAGTTCCTGAGACTGAGGCAGGACTGGGACTCCTCCTTTTCTTGGCTATCTCTGTCGCCCATGTTCTGGCTTCCTCATGTGCAACACCACACTGGCTGGTGCTAACTTACACCTCTTCCCCTTTTTCAGTGTATCACAACTCAAAAATCACTCACAGAGTAGTAATGGATACTGGAGCTGAGGAAGAGAGAATGGGGAGTTATAGTTGAATGCGTACAGAGTTATCCTTTGGGATAAGGGGATATCCAGGGAGATAATGGAAGAGTTCAGCAGATGGATAGAGGTGAGGGCTGCACATGTCCCAGTATTAGCTATCTCACTAGAAGGGATTCTAGAGCCACATGATAAAGAAATAACATTTTCTTTCTTTAAAAATCATATTGAAGCATAATTCACATACAGTGTTATCCTAGTTTCACGTATACAACATAGTAATACAAAATTCTACACATTACTCAGTGCTCACCATCCATTACCATATAAGTAATAACATTTTCCTAACTTGGTTACATAATATGTACTACTTCGAATTTTTTAATTTATTTTTATTGATATTTTACTTGCTGTTTTGTTTCTTCTGTTGCTATTGTTTTGTTATTACCAGCAATATTTTATTTTAAAATCAACTTCAATGGTATAATTATAATTGCATGCAATAAAATTCAGCTTTGTGGCTTTTTTAATTTATTTTTATTTTTATTTTTTTAAAGATTTTATTTATTTGTTAGAGAGAGAGCAAGCGAGCACAGGCAGACAGAGAGGCAGGCAGAGGGAGAAGCAGGCTCCCTGCCAAGCAAGGAGCCCGATGTGGGACTCGATCTCAGGACGGTGGGATCATGACCTGAGCCGAAGGCAGCCGCTTAACCAACTGAGCCACCCAGGAGTCCCTGTGGCTTTTTTTTTTTTTTTTAAGATTTTATTTATGGGGTGTATGGGTGGCTCAGTGGGTTAAGCTTCTGCCTTCAGCTCAGGTCATGATCTCAGGGTCCTGGGATCGAGCCCCGCATCAGGCTCTCTGCTCAGTGGGGAGCCCGCTTCCTCCTCTCTCTCTGTCTGCCTCTCTGCCTACTTGTGATTTCTCTCTGTCAAATAAATAAATAAAATATTTTTAAAAAATAAAAATAAAGATCTTTTTTATTTGACAGACAGAGATCACAAGTAGGCAGAGAGGCAGGCAGAGAGAGATGGTTGGGGGTGGGGGGGAGAAGCAGGCTCCCCGTTGAGCAGAGAGCCTGATTCGGGGCTTGATCCCAGGACACTGGAATCATGATCTGAGCTGAAGGCAGAGGTTTTAAGCCTCTGAGCTACCCAAACACCCCCAGATTTGTGACTCTTGACAATAGTAGACATCTGCCTAACTATCAACCCAGTGAACACAGATCATTTCCATCCTTCCAGAAAGTTCTCTTGTGCCCCTTAGCTAAAGAGTTTCTAAATTCAAAGTAGTACACCTTTGCTGCTGTACTACTTTGAATTTAGAAACTCTCTAGCTAAAGAGAAAAGAGCCCAAAGATTTCTTACAAAGAGTTTTTGCTGTATCTTCAGCAATTCCCAAGCTTTCACTCTCCAGAGAACATCCTGCCTGGAAGATTTGGCAAGTGTCTGACCCATCCATCTTTGTGCCACATGGTTGACTTGCTGCAACAGGTGGGAAAATTATCTAACATGCTCCAGTGGCAAAAACAAAGAACAAGACAAAAAAAAAAAAAAACCCATATCAAAAAAACCAAAGCAAAAAAGAAGAAAGAAGGGAGAGAGAGTAGAAATAACAAAACAAAACAAAAAACATGGCTTAGAAAGAACAATGCAAATCGGTTATTAATAGATACTTTCTTCTAAAACCTAACTCCAATGAAACATCATAAATTCTTCAATTATTACTATTTTAATATTGAACTTTTTGTTTCCTGTAAGCAAGAATATATATGTCCAAGAATCAATATCACCAGGATAATGTAATATAAAATGTTGTCTGTAACTTCATGTAATATTCATGAATTCATGAATGTAATATTCATATTCACTTCATGTAGTGAAAATTTAAACTAAGTTAGCATTATCATGATAGCCTTAATGAAAATTACTTTGATAAAGAATTTCTCTATTAGAATCATAGAAAACTCAATGCCATTCTTGAAGTGTCCAATTGGGACCACATTTTAATAAAGTAAAAATGCTTTTAGCCACATATAAAGGATTAATCTGTATATCCAAGTTGATGCTTTGAGTGGAAATATTTCAGATAAATATAGATTGAGATCGAAATATGACTCTATATCAATCTATCAATCCATATCTTATATATGCACAATATGTGTAGTATATGTTATCAGTGTCTTGCCCATTTTCCCTCACACTTAACATTTCAGGACATACTGGACTTCCAGCTGCCAGAACTTGCAGCTCTTTGCCTGAGAATTTACTCTCAACCCTAGAATCTCCTTTTTGTCAGGGCAGCAAATCAGAAGTCCTGGGGAATTAATACCACTGCCTCCTCCCAGCACCTCTCCAACAATGGAGACAGTTGGTATTTACATATTCAGTTCCTCTCAGGTGTGATGTCTCAGGTGCATGATCTATATTGGCTCCCAGAATTTCCCCAGTGAGATTTGGTTTCAGTTGCCCACAGTGGTCATTTGCTTGCTTGAAAAGGCAGACTTTACTGACTGCTTTCCCTTCCTTGTTTCACTTCCCTACCCTCCAGCCAGTGGTTTCCTCTCTTCCCAAATAAACCTGTCATACTCAGATCCTTGTCTCCGGATCTGCTCTGGCAAACCAGAGATGATAAGCTGTGATGTCATTTATTTAGATGTATATGTATGCATAGAGGACAATGTGAAAGATTGTGTACTGGGGGAAGAAATTAGTATATTGATTTCCTTCTTTTTTGCTTATCTCCATTCTCTAATTTTCCTTTAATGATCACATTATTTATATCATTTATTTTTTATTGAGAGAAAATTCACACAACATAAAATTTATCATTTAACCATTTGAAAATATACAATGCAGGAGTTTTCATCAATTCACAATATTGTGCAAGCAGTGACACTTTCTGTGTTCAGAACAGTTCCGTCATCCCAAGGGAAACCCTACAGTTTCTGAGTCTCTTCCCCAGTCCCTTGAAAATCACTAATCTACTTTCTCTATGAGTTTGCCTATCCTGGGTATTTCATAAAAATGGAATCATACTACATGTGACTTACTATGTCTGACTTCTTTCACTTAACATGTTTTCAAGGCTCATCCATTTAGCAGTTGATGAACATTCAGGCTGTTTCTACTTTTGGGCTATTAGTAATGCTGCTGTGAACATTCATGTATAAGTCTTTGTGTCTATACATGTTTTCAATTCTCTGGGTAGATACTTAACAGTGGAATTGCTGGGTCATGTGGTAACTCTATATTTAACTTTTTTGAGGAACTGCTAGGTGCTTACCCTCAGTGGCTACATCATTTTACATTCCTACTAACAATGTATGAGGGTTCCAATTTCTTCACATCCTCCCAACACCTGTGTTATTTTCCTTTAAAAACTATAGCCATTTTAGTGGGTGTGATGTGATAGCTCATTGTCTTTTTCATTTGTGCTTCCCTAATGATTAATAATATTAACCATCTCTTTATGTGTTTAGTGCCTATTTGTGTTTCTTCTTGAAAGAAATGTCTGTTGAAATACCTTGCCTAGGGGCGCCTGGGTGGCTCAGTCGTTGGGCGGCTGCCTTTGGCTCAGGTCATGATCCCAGGGACTTGGGATCCAGCTCCACATTGGGCTCCCTGCTCAGTGGAGAGCCTGCTTTCCCTCTCCCTCTGCCTGCCATTCTGCTTGCTTGTGCTCTCTAGCAAATAAATAAATAAAAATCTAAAAAAAAAATACTTTGCCTAGTTTTAACTGGGTTGTTTATCTCTTTGTTGGTGAGTTGTAAGAGTTCTTTATATATTCTGAATACTAGACCCTTCAGCTATATGGCTGGCAAATATTTTCTCCCATTCTGTGCATCCTCTCACTGTCCTTAGGGTGTCTTTTGATGCACAGTGTTTAATTTTGATGAAGTCCATTTACTTGCTCCTTTGATGTTATATTTAAGAAACTGCTCAATAACCATTGCTTTTTATATCATTTTCAAAAGTATTTTACACATCTAGTTCATAGATATTGGCTTCTGATATAAATTGTCAATATTGAAAATCAAGTTTCCTTGGAGAAATAGCTGATACTAAGAAATGCTGACAATGAGACTGAAGCATCTTGTAATGCCAGAAAGTAAGAAAAGTGCTTAAAATTAAATAAATAGATAAATAAATAAATCCCTACATTGACATGAGTATGTCAAAGGGGCAGAAGAGTAAATGGAAAGAGCTTTCAAATAGTCAAGACTGAAGTAATCTGAATAACAAAATATACTATAGGACTATAACATATAGTATAAAATACATATCCATGAGTCCATATTATATAAATAAATGATTCATTAAATTAATGGGGGGAAAGAGACAAATCTTCCATGCAGAAGAATTCCAAATAAGAATACACTATGGAGGGTGCCTGGCTCAGTCGGTTAAGCAACTGCCTTCGGCTCAGGTCATGATCCTGGAGTCCTGGGATCGAGTCCCACATTGGGCTCCCAGCTCCATGGGGAGTCGGCTTCTCCCTCTAACCTCCCTTCTCATGCTGTCTCAATCTCTCTCTCTCTCAAATAAATACATAAAATCTAAAAAAAAAAAAGTTAAAAAAAAAAAAGAATACACTATGGAAAGGGAGTGATCATAGAGTAACTTTACACTGGAGAAACATGAGAAACACTGTTCCAGCCAGGGGATAAAGGCAAATATGAACAGTAATAAATAATGTTGATAGTAATGCAGGCTTCTTAAAAAGAGTCTGGAAGTTTTCCTTCTGCTTCAATTTTTTGAAACAGCTTCAGGAGAATAGGTGTTATTTCTTCTTTGAAAGTTTGGTAGAATTCCCCAGGGAATCCATCAGGTCCTGGGCTCTTGTTTTTTGGGAGGTTTTTGATCATTGCCTCAATCTTGTTACTAGATATTGGTCTATTCAGGTTGTCAGTTTCTTCCTGGTTCAATTTTGGAAGTTTATAGTTTTCCAGGAATGCATGCATTTCATCAAGGTTGCTTAACTTATTGGCATATAACTGTTGATAATAACTTCTGATGATTGTTTCTATTTCCTTGGTGTTAGTTGTGATATCTTCCTTTTCATTCATAGTTTTATTAATTTGGGCCTTCTCTCTTTTCTTTTGGATTAGTATGGCCAATGGTTTATCGAACCATTTCTTTTTTTTTTTAAGTATTTAAGTTTTTTTATTTAAACATATAATGTAACCCCACCACCCTCTCCCAGCCTCTCCCCCCCCCCACCCCCCTCAGTTTGTTTTATGACATTAAGAGTCTCTTTTGGTTTGTCTCCCTCCCGATCCCATCTTGTTTCATTTTTTCTTTTCCTACCACCTTAACCCCCACCCCCGTTGCATCTCCACTTCCTCATATCAGGGAGATCATGTGATAGTTGTCTTTCTCTAGTTGACTTATTTCACTAAGCATAGTACGCTCTAGTTCCATCCATGTTGTCTCAAATGGTAAGATTTCATTTCCTTTGATGGCTGCATAGTATTCCATTGTATATATATACCACTTCTTCCTTATCCATTCATCTGTTGATGGACATCTAGGTTCTTTCCATAACTTGGCTATTGTGGACATTGCTGCTATAAACATTCAGGTACATGTGCCCCTTCGGATCACTATGTTTGTATCTTTAGGGTAAATACCCAGTAGTGCAATTGCTGGGTCATAAGGTAGCTCTATTTTCAATTTTTTGAGGAACCTCCATGCTGTTTTCCAGAGTGGTTGCATCAGCTTGCATTCCCACCAACAGTGTAGGAGGGTTCCCCTTACTCCACATCCTCGCCAGCATCTGTCATTTCCTGACTTGTTCATTTTAGCCATTCTGACTGGTGTGAGGTGGTATCTCATTGTGGTTTTGATTTGTATTTCCCTGATGCCCAGTGATGTGGAGCACTGTTTCATGTGTCTGTTGGCCATCTGGATGTCTTCTTTGCAGAAATGTCTGTTCATGTCCTCTGCCCATTTCTTGATTGGATTATTTGTTCTTTGGGTGTTGAGTTTGCTAAGCTCTTTATAGATTTTGGATACTAGCCCTCTATCTGATACGTCATTTGCAAATATCTCCTCTGATTCTGTCAGTTGTCTTTTGGTTTTGTTGACTGTTTCCTTTGCTGTGCAAAAGCTTTTGATCTTGATGAAGTCCCAATAGTTCATTTTTGCCCTTGCTTCTCTTGCCTTTGGCGATGTTTCTACAAAGAAGTTGCTGTGGCTGAGGTCGAAGAGGTTGCTGCCTGTGTTCTCCTCAAGGATTTTGATGGATTCCTTTCTCACGTTGAGGTCCTTCATCCATTTTGAGTCTATTTTCGTGTGTGTTGTATGGAAATGGTCCAATTTCATTTTTCTGCATATGGCTGTCCAATTTTCCCAACACCATTTGTTGAAGAGGCTGTCTTTTTTCCATTGGATATTCTTTCCTGCTTTGTCGAAGATTAGTTGACCATAGAGTTGAGGGTCTATTTCTGGGCTCTCTATTCTGTTCCATTGATCTATGTGTCTGTTTTTGTGCCAGTACCATACTGTCTTAATGATGACAGCTTTGTAGTAGAGCTTGAAGTCGGGAATTGTGATGCCACCAACTTTGGTTTTCTTTTTCAATATTCCTTTGGCTATTCGAGGTCTTTTCTGGTTCCATATAAATTTTAGGATTATTTGTTCCATTTCTTTGAAAAAATTGGATGGGATTTTTGATAGGCATTGCATTAAATGTGTAGATAGCTTTAGGTAACATAGACATTTTCACAATATTTATTCTTCCAATCCATGAGCATGGAACATTTTTCCATTTCTTTGTGTCTTCCTCAATTTCTTTCATGAGTACTTTATAGTTCTCTGAGTATAGATTCTTTGCCTCCTTGGTTAGGTTTATTCCTAGGTATCTTATGGTTTGGGGTGTAATTGTAAATGGGATTGACTCTTTAATTTCTCTTTCTTCTGTCTTGTTGTTGGTGTAAAGAAATGCAACTGATTTCTGTGCATTGATCTTATATCCTGACACTTTACTGAATTCCTGTACAAGCTCTAGCAGTTTTGGAGTGGAGCCTTTTGGGTTTTCCACATATAGTATCATATCATCTGCAAAGAGCAATAGTTTGACTTCTTCTTTGCCGATTTGGATACCTTTAATTTCTTTTTGTTGTCTGATTGCTGAGGCTAGGACTTCTAGTACTATGTTGAATAGCAGTGGTGATAGCGGACATCCCTGCTGTGTTCCTGACCTTAACGGAAAAGCTCTCAGTTTTTCTCCATTGAGAATGATACTTGCTGTGGGTTTTTCATAGATGGCTTTAATAATATTGAGGTATGTGCCTTCTATCCCTACACTTTGAAGAGTTTTGATTAGGAAGGGATGTTGTACTTTGTCAAATGCTTTTTCAGCATCTATTGAGAGTATCATATGGTTCTTATTCTTTCTTTTGTTAATGTATTGTATTACATTGATTGATTTGCGGATGTTGAACCACCCACTTGGTCGTGGTGAATAATCCTTTTAATATACTGTTGGATCCTATTGGCTAGTATTTTGGTGAGAATTTTTGCATCTGTGTTCATCAAGGATATTGGTCTGTAATTCTCTTTTTTGATGGGATCCTTGTCTGGTTTGGGGATCAAAGTGATGCTGCCCTCATAAAATGAGTTTGGAAGTTTTCCTTCCATTTCTATTTTTTGGAACAGTTTCAGGAGAATAGGAATTAATTCTTCTTTAAATGCTTGGTAGAATTCCCCTGGAAAGCCATCTGGCCCTGGGCTTTTGTTTGTTTGGAGATTTTTGATGACTGTTTCAATCTCCTTACTGGTTATGGGCCTATTCAGGTTTTCTATTTCTTCCTGGTTCAGTTTTGGCAGTTTATATGTCTCTAGGAAAGCATCCATTTCTTCCAGATTGTCAAATTTGTTGGCATAGAGTTGCTCATAATATGTTCTTATGATTGTTTGTATTTCTTTGGTATTGGTTGTGATCTCTCCTCTTTCATTCATAATTTTATTTATTTGGGTCCTTTCTCTTTTCTTTTGGATAAGTCTGGCCAGGGGTTTATCAATCTTATTAATTCTTTCAAAGAAGCAGCTCCTAGTTTCATTGATTTGTTCTATTGTTTTTTTGGTTTCTGTTTCATTGATTTCTGCTTTGATCTTTATTATTTCTCTTCTCCTGCTGGGTTTAGGCTTTCTTTGTTGTTCTCTCTCGAGTTCCTTGAGGTGTAGGGTTAGGTTGTGTATTTGAGACCTTTCCTGTTTCTTGAGATAGGCTTGTATCACTATATATTTTCCTCTCAGGACTGCCTTTGCTGTGTCCCACAGATTTTGGACCATTGTGTTTTCATTATCATTTGTTTCCATGGTTTTTTTCAATTCTTCTTTAATTTCCTGGTTGACCCATTCATTCTTTAGAGGATGCTGTTGAGTCTCCATGTATTTGTGCTCTTTCCAAATTTCCTCTTGTGATTGAGTTCTAGCTTCAGAGCATTGTGGTCTGAAAATATGCAGGGAATGATCCCAATCTTTTGATAC